>PVJC01000033.1:0-210397 GCA_004026665.1 Murina feae
GGGCCCCCGGGGGGGGGGGGGGGGGGGGGAGGGAGAACTTGGGGTCTTGTTGGTCAGAATCCCCTGTGCCCAGAACAAGGCACAGCAGGGGGTGGAATGAGTGTGCCTTCCCAGGTTAGGGGTTGCTTTGGACCACAGTCAGACCTGTTCACCAGCCCTGCAGGTGCCCCAGCCAGAGTCCTGCACCAAGCAGGTGCCTGTTGGTCTGGCACTTAGTAGGGGTTCAGTTGTTTGCTGAGGGACTGGAGCAGGAGACTTAAACTGGGGCTTGTGATGCCTCTGGATACAGAAGCCATGGAGTAGGCAGGACCCCAGGCAGGGCTCTGTCCCCAGGGCCCCTCTTTATCCATATTTACATGGAGGGATTAGAACCCCTTATCCCACTGCATCACGAACTTGTGCAGCAGCCCCTTCAGTGGAGGCCACTGGGTGGGGGGGCCTTCGTTGAATTAGTCCCACTGGGTGGTGGCTATAAGGGATGCAGTGTGGTTCCTGCCTTTGGTAGAGGTCCAAGGCATTGCTTTGGCTTCTCTAGTGGACAGAAAAGGGGGTGACCCCAGGCAAAAATGTTGGGTTACCTGGATTTGCCCTTCCCTAGGGATTTACAGTTCAGTGAGGATCAGGTGCACTGTGACCCCAGGATGAAGGAGCAGGCCAGCTATGGATCCACCTGTGTGGGGTTCACAAACCTGGGCAGCTCTCCCAGGTCACCTGCTTGTGTACTCCTGTCCCTCCCACGATTAACCCTTCCCGCCTCTGCTCTGGCTCAGTCCAGGGTACCAGGCGCAGAGGAAACTTGAATCCTGGACTACTGCTGGGAACTCAGTTCCTCCCAGCTGGGTGCCTGCTGGTGTTGACTCCTAGTCTGGCGAGGAGGGCGGGAGTCAGGAGCCCAGCTCCCCCTGGCCCTCCAATCTGGTGACCTTGGTAAGCAAATCGCTGGCCTTGTCTACACCTTTGTCTTTGTTTGAATTTTTTAAATGTTTGAATGAAAGGGCGGGGGGGAGAGGGGGGAGGGCTGGGGGGAGCAGTCTACCCCCCCATTGCATTGAGCTGGAGGTGGGGCTGTACTTCCCTGTAATCAGAGAAGAAAGTGTTTGCAGCTGGGGGCAGCTGGCTTCGGAATGTACCCAGCTGCCTGGCCCGGGAAGGGAAGGGCCTGTGGCTGCAGGTGGGCGAGCCGCCTGGCCAGGTGTGTGTGTGTGTGTGTGTGTCCGGGATGAGGTGGGGAGGGGTGCAGAAGTCTGGAAGGCTCAGTGTGCATCGCCCAGGGAGGTGGCTCTGGCATCCTTCCTAGTCTTTTGGTTACCCCCACTCCCACCTATACAGCTTTAGCTGGCCCATCCCAGAAAGGTTCATTCAACACTTCTGTCAGTGCCTACCTTGTACCAGCATCGGCCTACGGTGTGCCAGGCTCACCAGGGTGAGCAGGCATTGTTCCTGCGGACCTGACATTCTCATGTTGGGAGAGAGGGGGCAAACAAGGTGATTTCAGGTCAGTGCTATGAAGAATATGGAGCCAGGTGATAACTTGGTCATGGAGGGGGGAGGGTGCTCCTTTAGCTAGAGTGCTCAGGAACGGCCTGTCCTAGGAGAGGACACTTGATCTGAGACAAGAATGAGGCAAAACCAGCCTTGCCTAGAGCTAGGGTTAGCGGAGGGAATGTCCAGTGCAAAGACCCAGAGGCGGGGCTCCTGGCCACTTATGACTCTGGGCGGAGCCAGCGCTGCGGGGGAGGAGCCTGGGAGGCACCTCTCCTGGCTGTGTCTCAGCCAGGCCCAGAGCTGCCTGCTCAGGTGCCCTGAGAAGGGCCCTTTCCAGAGGCCGGAAGTGGCTGTTTCCAGGCGTGTTTCTAAACTTCTTGGACCTGGCGGTTGTGCCTACTGGTTACCTGTATGGAAGGCTGTAATTATCCACGTGTTCTCTGGAGGACCCGGAAATCTCTAGATGTTATCGTTGCTGTATTTGTTTTAAGACATTTGTGAAATTTCAACTTGGAAGACAGATTCAACGTGTACTTTGAAGGAAGGGGAAGTCTGCCTGGGCACGCCTCTTAAATGCTGGCCTGGGCTGAGAGGCCCCCAGATCCTGCCGGAAGTGGCACCTGGATGCCAACCATCCTTGGGGATGAGCCTCTGTGGTATTGGACTCCTTGGTGACAGCCTCAGCAAGATCCTGGACCGGGCCAGAGGATCTGCTCTGTGGAGGCCTGCCCATTCTCAAAAGCTGGATCTGGCCCCCGGGCACTGGGAGCCCAGACCTGGGTCAGCGGAGAGGCCAGAGTTCTCACTGCCAAGGTCTGTGGGTGGCTTTGCCAGGGCAGGGGCACAGGAAGCTTCCTTCCCCCGTGGACCTCTGATGGGGATGGAGGGAGACTGGAGGCTGTGGGGTTGTTTCTCCTGGGAGTCTGGCCCTGGAACACTACCTGTCCTGGGGCCAGGGCCTCACTGATGAGTGAAGGTGGTCAACAGCCAGCCAGGACCCTTCAGGGGCTTGAGAGGAAGTGCAAAGGTGGGTGCCCAGGGTTGCTAGAATGGCTTCTTCCTCTTTCTGGGAATCAGGCCCTGCCCTCTGGGAGCATCAAGTCTTGGGGAGGGGAGGCATTGGGGCACCTAGAAGGTGATCTAGGCCCAGGGAATTGGTGGGGTTGGCAAGTCAGGCTGTCAGGAGGGGGTTTTGACCTCAGGCTGTGTTCCCAGTGAGGGCCCTTGCCTGTTCTTTAGCCAGAGGCTCCCAGCGCAGGTGAGGAGAAGGGGCAAGCCCCTGGGACCCTTGGGCCCAGATTTAATAATCCTAGCAGTCTCTTGGTGGTTAGTATTGCAGGCGAGGAGCTTGACTCTGAAAACTTGTATTGATCCAGACACTAATGAAAAGTAAAGGGGTTTTTGGAGCATGGTTTTTTCCATTTTTTTTCCTACTAGAGAAAAGGACATCAGATTCCTAAAGCACAGTTTTGTTTTTCTCCCTCTCCCTAGATTTGGGGGCCCTGGGGGGTCGCCTCTTCAGGGAGCCTTCCCTGACTGTGCAGGCCTGCGGTCATCTCCCTGTTCTGCAGCAGTCGGTGGACTGAAGCTGCGCCTGTGGATCTAGTCTGTCTCCCATAGGGGCTGAGGGGCGAGAGGCATATCCCTAGGAGACATTGAAGGCTGGACTCGTGTCTTTCTAGGCCTGGTTTCTATGCTGCCATGCTGTTTTTTTGCACACTCGTTACTTTAAATACTTAACTGAGCTCTTACAGCATGCCAAACCCCACCCCCCTGGGCCTTAGGATGTGGAAAACACAGACGTGGCCCTGGGGCATGCCGAGCTCCGGAAAGGAATTCCAGGTTGGGTGAAGTTTCCTAACTGAAATATAAGTCAGGGATTTCTGTCTGCTTAGTTCAGCACCTGGATTCCCAGTGCTCAAAACACGTGCCCGGGACATAGTTTGCATTTAAATATTTGCTGGCTGAATGAGCTAGGTGCAATGAAGGAAGCATGCTAGGTGGTTCGGTGGGGAATAATGGGGATGGGTCAAGAGCTGTTGGAATGGGGCATAGGGGGAGGGCTGAGTTCCGAAAGATTCCTTAAGGCAGCCAGCCTTTGGAAGAAAGGGAAAATAGAATCATCGCTACAAAGTCCCGGAGGCAGGCAAGCCCAGGCTGCCTGCAGGTGCAGGGTGGGGGTTGCTGGATGAGGGCTGAGGGCAGGTAATCCACCTGGCGACTTCTTCCACCTGGGGAGGACTTTGGATGTATTCTGAGTGCTGATTGGACTAATTGATGGGTTCCTAGCCCTGGAGTTAAATAATGATTTGCATTTCTAAAGGGTCCCGTTCCACCCTAGTAGGGAGTTGGAGTGGGGGGGGGGGGTCGGAGTGAGGCTGCCAGAGCAGGTTCCATGGAGTGGATGGGTGAGATTTTAGAGGTGGTAGCAGTAGGATTTGCTGATGGGCTGCATTTTAAAGGCCAAGGAGAGGTAGCGTTCGTGGCGTTTGAGACTCTAGGCTTTAACCACTGAGATGGAGCTCCATTTCGGACTTGTAGGAGTCCAGGAGATGTCAGCCAGCATTTAGATCTATGAGCCTGGAGCTCAGGGGAGGGCAGGGCTGGAGATAGAAACATAGGAGTCCTGAGCACACGGGACATTTTTAAAGCTAAGGAGTGGTGAAATCACCAAAGGAAAGTATCTTCCTGGAGGAGTGTTCCAAATCAGATCCTGAGAAACTACACCTGGAGGAAAGGTGATGCGGGTGCCTGGGAAGGAGCATGGTGGCCTGGGCGGGAGGAGGGACGCCAGCTCAGGCCACCCCTTGCTGACAGGTTAATAATCCTGTGGGTGAGGAGGTAATAGCGCCTAAGTCACCTGGGGTCCTGCTGTCCCAGGGATAGTGGCCACATGGTCTGCCAGGGCTGCAGGGCACTGCTCCGCCTCCTACCTTGTTTCCTCTGGTGCTCCACACCCGCCCTGCCCTCCCTCAGCACACATGCTGGTTGCTTTAGGCCCCAGGAAGGGAGAAGGAGGCCGGCCTTGAGCCTGGTCAGGCCTTGGGGAGGCTGTGCGGCAGGTGTGAGGTGGCTTGTCTGACTGCTGCACAGCTTCCCACAGGAAACCGAGCTCAGCTGCACCACAGGCCCTGGGGACCCCTGGGGAGCGAGGAGCCGGGCAGAGAAGGCCAAGGTCGGGCTGGGCTCCACATGGAGAGGTGACCCTCTTACGCTGCCTCCTGATGACAGTGTGGCTGCCTGGCTGCTTCGTGCCCTCTCTCCCCTTCCCTTGCCCAGCAGATCCCAGTTGGCCTGGGGGTGGGGCAGAGGCAGGCTGTTTTCAGGTTTCAAAGTATTTGGGCCATAGCACAGCCCTCCTGTCCTTCTGGCCTCTTGGGAGAGAGTGGGCATTTGAGAGGTCCCTGGAGGATGGGCTTGCCTGGTAGTCACTGAGGGTCCCAGTTGGACTCCCTCCTTTTTACAGAAATAAACGAATGCCCAGAGAAGGGAGACTTGCCCAGGGTTACTACGCAGGACTGGTTTCCAGCTTTGTGGCTCCCGGGATAGCCTGCGCAGCCTCCTTCAGCTTCCCTACACGGGCTGGTCTCTCTTAAGTGCTCACTCTGAGCCAGGCTTTGTCTGCACTCAGTGACGCCTCACAGCCACCCCGGGAGGTTCATACATTACTGTTGTCCGTCTGACAGAGGGGGAAACAGAGGCCCAGAGAGGGGACTTGCCTTGTCCAAGAGCACGCAAGTTGTAAGTGGCACAGCCCAGATTTGAACCGGCCATTCTGGCCTCAGAGCCCATGTGTTTAACCGCCAGGCTGTGGCCTCAAGCTTACGTGACTGGGGGTTCCATGGAAACAGAACGAGGGTGGTAAATCCTTCCTGGCTGGCCCCTGCAGCGTTAGGCCTTGGCCGTTCAGATAGAGGATGGCACCTGAGGAACAGCGTCTACTGCCTGCCCTGCAGCCCAGGTGCCCGTCTTTTCTAGAGGGCTTGTTGGAACAGGCAGCGAGGCCCAGGCATTTCGAGTCTCTCTTCCTTTCTTCCCCTGGTCCCCTGCTATCTAGCAGTTGGGCAGGCCCTGCCCACCCTCTGGAGCCTGCTGAGCCCCGGGCTGCTCCCCTCACCGGCCGCCACCTCTAGCCATGCAGCCTGTCCAGGAGGGGCCTGGGCCTGGGTGTGAAGTGCCCACCGCTGCAGGTCTCCTGTCTCCTTCGTGTCCTGCCAGATGTCATGATACAGTGTTCTCAGCTGTATGTAAGAAGGGAAAGACTGGAACCAACCTCACAGGGTTTTGAGGCCCAGTGTTGGGGCACCCGTGGCAAGTGAGCCCTCATCCTCACCTCTTCATTGTGCCCACGAAGGAAAGGTGGGAGTGGGCTGGGGAGAGCTGGGCTTCCCAGAGCGGGAGAGGGCAGGTGGGGGAACGCATCCTGGCTTCGGCTGACCTCTCGTGCCTGAGTCCCAGCCTTCCGCACGTTGTATGAAGTCCTGGGCACCTCTGCCCATCGCTGTTCCTCCTCTGAGGTGGGGCCAGCTATTGCCTGTCTTGTGGGGTGGTGGTGAGGAGTAGTGAGCCCGTGCTATGAAGTGCCAAGTGCTGTGCCAGGCGCGAGGCGAGCTGCCATTTCTACGCTTACTCTTTGAGATGTTCTGGGGTTCCTTGGAGCCTTTGGGTGAAATTTGGATTCTTACTATTGTACATTTTATCTAAAGTCTTTCTTAGAAGCCCAAGACCTTCAATCTGATCGTGACTCTTTGGTTTTTGTTGTTGTTTGAGGTCCTGTTTTCTGTAAAGAAAAAGGGATCTGTGCCTTTAAGACCCTGGTTGGGCCAAGTGGGACACTGTTCCTTTAAAAGCACATTACCGAGAGTTGGAACTTAGCCTTTGTTTAACTAGCCATGATTAGTCCCAGCGGACAGGGCTGGAGTGGCATGTCCAGGACCAGAGCTGGGCTGGACTGGCTGGGCCCGGTGGGGAACGGCGGGCAGCTGGCTGGCTGGCCCGGCCCCCCGGTGCCCTGGGCCTGGCGAGCTTGGTGGCCACGCTGAGAGATGGTGAGTGGCCTGAGCAGAGGTTGGAATGAGGGAGGCCGGGGAAGGAGGAAGGAGGGAAGCTGCCGGCCCTGGGGACACCAGCCAGCCTCCTGGGCCCAGGACGATCTCTGTGAGGTGGGTGGGTGCTACCTGTTAGAGAGAGACTGCCCAGGTGCCAGCCTAGGGGGGGGAATCCTCAGGAATTCCCTGGGGATGGTGTGTTGGCCCCTCTGCAGACATCGACAGCCAGCCTGCATAAGGAAGCAATTCGGATAGCGCCACCAAAGAGCAAGAAACAGAAAGTGCTGTGGCTGTTTTCAGTCTTTAAGGAGAGGAAATCGGTGTGCTGATGTGCTGTTTCTTCTGTAAGCACGGCCCGGTGGCCTGTGGGGCGGGCCTGGTTGAGAACCGGGAAACACTAGGAACTGCCGAGAAGTTTTCTGAGCTAAGGAACTTGGCCTTTGCTCTGAATGGCCCAACCCTAGGCCAAGCTGGGTGGGGCTGTGCAGAGTTTGGGGGCCATGTCGTCTCCATCCCAGCCCCCCAGTGGGTCTCTCCTTTTCCCCTCTCCTCCCTGCCTGTGTCTGTCCCCTGGTCCGTCGGCCTCCAGGGTGCGGTGGTGGAAGACCGGGAAGGCTGTGTCTGGGCCTGGAGTATGTTTTGCTCCGGCTTAAATATTTGGAACAGTTGTCAGGAAAGAGCCAGGTCCCTGCGATGCAGCAGTCTTTGCTGGAGCAGCCTCATCTCTGAAGTCAGAAGCTGTTACAAACTTGCCTGTGGATGGGTCATGAGGAATAACTGAGCTGCCTGGTTTGTCACAAGTATCCTTTGGTCCCAGCCCCTTTCACTCCCACTGCAGGGGGTGGGAAGGGGCTGGCAGTGGGTCAGATTCCTACCAGCTTAATGTCCTTGTCACCATTTTCCCGACCTGGGAAGCTTCTTGCCCAGGCTCGCACAGGAGGTGAGAGTTCTGGTGACCAGAGTTCCTGTGAGTTATCAGTAAGCTGGTTCGGTTGAGCCCAGGGTTTCTGTCGGCTGGTGAATGCCTGAAGCAGTGTCAGGCAGTTCGGAGGGCGTGGAGTTGGAGCCCTGGTCTGGAACTTGACCGCGGGCGAGTGGCAGGACCCATTTGAGCCGCCACTTCCTTGTGTACGTGGAGGTGGGGGCCTAAGGGCAAACCTGGAGGGAGTTGTCATTGCCGCAGGGGGAGCGCCGCCCAGGTGGTGGTCTTTGGGCTGGGCCTGGACAGCCCGGAGTGACCCGAGCCAGATGGCGCTGAGCAGGGCCGCTGTGGCTGGGCTGGGATGTACCTGGGAAGCTGCATGTAAAGTGTGTGGCGTGATGGGTTGGAATCCATGGGGCCAGTTGGCAAATGACAGAGCCGGCTTATCCTAGAGGCAGCCCCTTGGGGGTGGGAAGTGGAGGTTGGCTCTCGGAGTCTGATACACTATCTGGGCCTTGGCAAGCCCCCAAGGTCTCGGAGCCTCCGTTTTCTTACCTGTAGTTGGGCGGCTGGGCAACTTGAGGGTCAGAGATGTGGGGTGTGTTCAGTGTGGAGCTGGTGCCTGCCTGTGCACTTCCCAGGTGTGTGGCAAGTGGAGGTGTGTGTTGAGTGAGGCAGGTACTAGAGAGCCACAGAGGGCTTAGCCACACCCCAGTTTTCTTTGACATCATTTCTCTGAGTTTCTGCCTTTGCTGGTGGCCTGGGAGCCTGTGGCTTGCTGGCACCACCCTCTCCTCCTGTCCTGTCGAATGCTCCTGGCTGTCTCCTGTGAGTGACAGTGGGAAACAGAGCTCTGAGGCCCCACTGGGGGTCCCAAGGCCCCCCGCCTCAGTGCTGGCATACTGAAGGTGCTCGGTAACTATATCCTGGGTGCTGGGCTCAGTGCTGGCCTACTGAAGGTGCTCAGTAACTATATCCTGGGTGCTGGGCTCAGTACTAGCCTACTGAAGGTGCTCGGTAACTGTATGCTGGGGGCATTAGCATAATGAACCTCAGAACAAATCCTGGCAGGAGGTAAGGGAGGTCCCTTTGTCAGATTAGGAAGTTGAGCAGCAGGAGAGGTCCTTTCGAGTCTATGTTCCCTGGAGCCAGCACCCTTCCCCCTTCCTGCCTTTGCCTCTTGTCTCCCTGCTGCCACGAAGACCCTCTGTCCTGAATGGTGGCTGGGATGGACACAGCTGGGCTGCAAGTGAGCACTGGGGCTGGAGCCAAGGGTGCCGGGTTTATTTTGAGATGTGTCTCTCTTCTTCGAGGGGACTGTGAGGCGCCTACTTGAATGTCAGTCTTCTCCAACTGCTCTAGGAGACGTTGGGTCGGTGCCATGGCTGAGGGTCTCTGGGTCAGTCGGCAGGGATAGCCACTTGCAGGGGGGCGGCCAGGAGGGCTTTGCCTGCTGGGCAGGGTGAGAGGTGTCTTGGAAATGTCAGTGGCTAGGGAAAAGCCAGGAGCAACCAGAGACGCGACACAGGGCCGAATGGGGCAGAATGCCCAAGAGAGGCAGGGCCAGGCTGCACACAGGCTCCTGTGGCTCCCAAGGTACTGTTTCCCCATTCTACAGAGGGGATAGCTGAGGCGTGCAGGTTAACAGTCACAGAGCATTATATTTACATGTGTTTGTTTCTGAGGAAAGAGGCCTTACCACATTCGGCCAGTCATCAGCCAGTGTGGTGCCAGGAGCTGGGCTGTGTTGACAAGGGCCTGGTCCTTGGTGCCCAGGGATGGGGGAAGGACTCTCCCAAGGTCATACTGTCACTAGCATGAATGGCCCACACGGCACCAGGAGACCACATGGCTTGATGCCCAGGCATGGGGTGAAGGAGATGAGGGGGGAGATACTGCTTCTGCCCTACCCTCACATTCCATGGCGGTACAGTCTAAACCTGGGAGGGCTTCCTGGAGGTGGAGAAATGGGAGGAATTTGATAAGCCAGAGGGGAAGTGGCATCGTTAAGGAGCCGAAATCCTTGGTTTTCAGCTCGTTCATTGATTTATTTCATCATCCATTCCTACTTGGGTCATGAGTCCCCGTGCCTGAGGCAGCTGTTGGAGGTGTTTATGGTTTCTGGTGGGGGTGGGGGAACCAGTCCCACAGTGGGTGGTGTGATCTGTGGGGACGAGGGTTGTGTTTACATGTGTGAGGAGGAGACTGAGCTGGCAGGGAGGGAACACCTTGGGCAGGCCTTGAACCATTCTCCAGAGCCTGCTGTGCATGTGGAGAAGCTGGACGGGCAGCTCTGGGATTGATTGACAGTGTCCAGGCTGTGGCAGATGAGGCTGGTGTCTCAGTCCTGGATGCTGTGCTCCTGGGTCCAGGAGAGGGTTCTTTACTCTGGATGACTGGGTGTGGCTTACGGTTTGGGGGTGTCACCCTCTCTAATCTTTCTGAGTGGCTGGGCCAAACTTGGTAATTTTTTAAAAAATATATTTTTATTGATTTCGGAGAGGAAGGGAGGGAGAGAGATAAAAACATCAGTGATGAAAGAAAATCATTGATCGGCTGCCTCCTGTACGCCCCCTACTGGGGATCGAGCCCGCAGCCCAGGCATATGCCCTTGACCAGAATCGAACCTGCGATCCTTCAGTCCGCAGGCCGACGCTCTATCCACTGAGCCACGCTGGCCAGGGCCAGGCTTGGTAATTTCTCCTGCGGACCACGAAGGGAATAGAGAACTGTCCCTACTCAGAAGCAGGAGGGGCACAAGGCCCTCAACTAACTTTCAATTTGCCCAAATACCATCCTATTCAATGAGTGTTCCTCAGATTCTCTTTTTAAAATTCAGGGCACTTCGCTGTTCCACTGAGGTTTATGAATGTTTAAAAACTGCTGTGAGGTCCCCAAAGTAATTTGACAAGTCTGGCAGCTATTGATTAAAAACCCAAAATTATTCAGGTTGCAGGAGGACGTGAGGGATTAGATGGAAAGTTTTTTTGTTTCTTCTTTCTCCGTGTGCCCTTTGTCACCTCCCTCCCATCCGCTCCTCTCCCCCCCAAAAATGAAAGAAAGAAGGTGTGGGGAGGTAAATGTGTCCTGGGGTGGTTTTGAAAACTCCATTGGGGATGGGGATGGGGATGGAGCACAGGTGCCTCTTCCTGCATCCCTGGTCTCTCCTCCAGCCTGTGGCTCAGGTGACCAGCATGCAGCAATGAGGTATCACTCTGTGGATATTAGGGTGGCAGTGGTGGGAAGAAGAGATATAGCAGTTAGTAAAGGGTCTTATGTTTATAGGGAGTTGGTCTTGGGAGGTGGGGTTGTGATGCTTTTTGAAGTAGCTCAGGTGAGGAAATAGCAGCCTAGAGAGAGGAGGAAACCTGTCAGGGCATTGCAGCATTTGTGGGTCCAAGGGAGAAAGGGATGTGCCGAGGTCACCGGCAGATTCAGGGGCATACAAGGACAGGAGCCTGCTGGGCACGAGCTGACTAGATGCCGGCCCCAGGCCTGCCCCCGTGTGAAGTAGGTTCCAGGACAGTCCCACAGCGGGTAATCTGGCCATTAGGGTCCCAGTTTCCACTTGAGGATCCTGTGACCCAGCCAAGCTACTCCTCTCTCTAAGCCTGGTGTCCTGAAGCTTCCATCATCCAATCCTTTAAATGATCTGGGAGTGTGGCGAGGGTTGCCCCATGAACCAGGGCTCATCAGCCTGTTTGAGTTCCTGCTTTCCCTTCTGCTGGGGCGACGCTGCCTTTTGTGCAGGGCTATTGAGGAAGGCTGTGCATCGATGTGTTACACAGGTGAACACATAGTAGCTGCTTAGTAAGTGGCTGCTCAGTGCAGGCTGCTGTAGCCACAGCACGTGATAAGTTGCCGGGACTCCTGTCTGGTTGCCAGGATGTGGACCCTCCTTTGCCAGCTCAGCCCTATGGTGACAGGGGAAGTACAGGCCCCTCCCAGCCCAGGGCTCAGTGCGGGTATGGGGACAGGGTCATGCTGGTTCTAGTGACTGCTAGGACCTGCCCCCTTGCCTTGGACTCAGGAAACCCTGAGCCAAGAGAGTCCATGCCTCCAGGCCAGGCCCTGTCGTCGCAGGGAGCCTTCCCAGGCAGGACGGGTAACCTCCCTGCCTTTTAAGGACAGGCTCTGTCTCCCCAGGTCCCTGGAGCCACGGGACGGGATGGCTGCATTCTTCTCCAGGTCCCCGGGGACCCCAGCTGGGCCAGGAGTTGAGCACTGGCCGCTGAGTAGCCGGTTCCCAGGCCTGGAGGGCGAGGCTGGGCCTGGGGGGAGTTGGCTCTGCTGGGCGTTCTGGGTGGGGCACTGTCCTACCACTGGATTCCCAGGAGGTCGGCGCCTTTTCTCTGCCTGTATGCCAGGACCCGTGGGCAGATTCTCAGCACAGCCTCCTGGACCTGCCCGGCTATGACAGCAGAGGCATGGTTGGCACGCTGTGACCTGACTCCGCAGTCCGCAGGTCCTGCCAGCCCTTAAGTGGGCACCTCCTCTATGGAGACCAGCTTTATCCAGGATTCTGCCCCTTCCAGGCCTGGCTGTGGCAGTGGCAAGGGCCCACACTGGAAACTAAGGGCCTTTTTTTTTTTTTTTTTTTTTGAGACATTACAACATTTGGGTAGAGGGAGTTTGTCCCATTTTGTAGATGGGGAAAACGGAGGCATGGAGAAGAAGGTAAGGGATTTGAGTGGTCAGAGGAAGAAACAGAATGGCCTAGGAAATAAGTCCCTATCTTGTCACCCCAAATGTCAGAAATGTCATCTGCCGTCAGCCTCAGTAACAGTAGGTGCGTCCTTGTTCCCTGCTCCTGCCACTGCAACTGTCACAGTGACGGATGGAGTCACCGCATTTACCCCTGCTCTACCTCGCATCTCCCCCACATTCTCACTGGATCCTTATAGCAGCCTCTGAAGAAGAGATTCATTCTCCCACTTAGGGATGGGGAACTGAGGCCTGGAGAGCTGAATGATTTAAACATCTCAAGGTTGTGTCTTTTATAAGGAATAGAGACTAGATTACAACTGGGCATCCTTTTTTTAAAAATGTATTTTATTGATTTTTTACAGAGAGGAAGGGAGAGGGATAGAGAGTTAGAAACATGGATGAGAGAGAAACATCTATCAGCTGCCTCCTGCACACCTCCTACTGGGGATGTGCCCACAACCGAGGTACATGCCCATGACCGGAATTGAACCTGGGACCCTTGAGTCCACAGACGGATGCTCTGTCCACTGAGCCAAACAGGCTAGGGCATCCTTGACACTAGGCCCTCCTGCCTGTTGCTATCTACAGGTGGGGAGGGGGGAGCAGGGGGGCGTGCATGCTCACTCCTGGGGCTCCTTCCACTGCATGCTCTGCCTGCCTAGCCTGTTACCCTAACAGCCCCCTAGAGTGTAGGCATCTCCTCCACAGCATGTCTGAAAGGGTCTCCCAGTTCCTACCTGCACACTGTCAGAGACTGGGTGCTAACTCCCCTAGAACCAGCATGGCCAGTGTGGGGCCAGCTGTGATTCAGCTGTAATTGACCTCTCCTGGTCCCAGCCCTGCCCCCTGGGGGCATACAGGGCAGCTTCCTCTGCCCCCTCTGAGGCTCTTACTTTCCAGGCTATCCAACCCCACTTTCAGCCCACCCCACCCATAGCTGGCGACATCCTCCCCATGTCAGGAACTTCTTGATAATTGCACGTTTTGTTTTGGGGGGGTCTCCTCCCTCCTTGAAATAATGGGGAATTTGCTAAACTTCTGTGTCACTAACCTTTTAAGAGAAAAAAGGACGGGGTTGAAAAACAGCTCGCGGGTTGGCTGGAAGGCTATCAGATAAGGCCGAGGCCCAGGACAAGGTCTCCTTGTTCCTGCTCCCTGGCCACACAATGCGCTGCTGTTGGGACCTGGCTGTATCTCCAGCAGCAGCTCTGCCCCTGCCCGTGGTGTGCCCACGTTTCCTGGGCTCCTGGCAGGGGTGCCCTGCCCAGTCAGTCTCTCTAGCTCGTTCTCCCAGATCTGGAATGAGTGGGTCCCAGTGAGCAGGTCAGCTGGCTGTGGGCCTTTCTCTGCCCATCCCCTGTGGGGAGATGAGAAGATGAACCTTGTGCTGATGGAGTTAGTCTTGGACTCTGCTGAATGCGGTTCGAATCACACGTGGCCTTTGCCACCTGCCACTGTGCAGTCATGGGCGATCCACCTGGCCTTTCCGAGGAGTGGAACCTCAATCCTGATAGGCTGTCGGGAGACTTAATTAGGTGAGGAGACAGGTGGGATGTGGTGTGGAGTGGGGCTCAGCCACACGGCCTGCGTGTGAGCACTTGTCCGCCTGGAGGGACTAGGGACAGCGTGGTGGTGGTGGCTTTTGGCCTGGGCTTTGAGAACAGGGAAAAGTTTTTGTGAGGCAGAGAAGGGTCGGGGAAGGCAATATGGGTTCAGGAAAGAACATGGGCGTGGATCCCAGAGCAGAGGAAGTTAGGGACCAGCTAGGAGGAGCATCTTTCCAGGGTGGTTTGTGAGAGCAAGTGCAGAGGGGACATTCCAGGGCCGGTTCAACACCAGGTGGAAGTGTGGCGGCTTGATTATCTATGGCCTTGAGGAGATTGCAGACGGATGGGGGTGATGCCAGTTGGGTAGAGGGGTCTGGCCAGAGGGTGCTGCTGTGGCCTAGAAACACTGGGGAGTGGGGAGGCTCAGGGCTGCCCAGATGCAGTCAGGATGCGTTAACGAGAATTTACCCAGGAGCCTTTCCCTGAGGCGGGGGCCAACTGGGCCATGTTTGTGGGGCAGGATGTTGGGGAAGGAAGAGTAGGTATTGCAGCTCCAGGCTCCAGGCTCCGGCCACTTTGGGGTCAGGACTGGGCCAGTGGGCTCCTGGCCTGTCGATCCAGGGCCCCTCGGTCTCCTGGGCAGGCCCAGTCCACTGAACTGTGCCTCCCTCTCCTCTCTCCATCCCACCAGCCTCTCTGTTTGCACCTCATAGGTCCCTACTCCAACTGCCCTGGTTACCAGCATCTTTACCTGGCAGGGTTTCTGGGCTGGGCCAGACAGCAGCCCGATCCCGATCAGCAGGCTGGGTTTCCAGCCCTGCATGGCAGACCCAGGGACTGTGGGTCCCTGCAGTTCCTGGCCTGGTGGCTTCCCCAGCATCTGAGGCAGGTCTTCTCTTGCACTGAGTCACAAATTCCTATGAGAAAGGGCAGCCTGGAGGGCTGTCCCAGGAGGTGGGCAGCCCTAGGTGGAATACTGACCCACCTAAAGCATTGGTCAGTGTGTGATGGGAAGCAGGTGGAGGGCTTGTCAGAGAAAGAAGCCTGAAGGCACCTAGCACGGGGGGTGACGTGTTTGGCCATAGTGTGTGTGTGTGAATCACTGCCTCCCAGAGAGAGGGCGCTGGCGGAGCAGAGGCACCAGCTGGGATGCTGGTGGGCTGGGCCTCACTGAAAGTTCCACACGGGGGCCCTGTGGAGGTTTGGGTGTTTCTAACTTGATTTTAGTCTTTCTCACAGCCTCCGCTCTGTCCAAGGACATCAATACGGCGCAAGTGATCTGAGCCCTGCCATGTACCAGCTTCATGCTGGGCCTGCAGGAGTAAGTGCAGGGCGTCTGACTGCCTCTTGAGTTGGGCTGTGAGGTCCCCAAGGGCTGAGATCCCAGTTCCAACTCTCATTCCCATACCTCGCCCAACACAGGGTGGGGTGCTGTCATGGTAACGTGGAGTTTGGGGGTGGAGGGTGGCCTCTGTCAGCCTGTGAGTCCCTGTGAGCAGGACCCGTCTGCTGTTCTCTGGATTCCTGATCGCACACATAGTAGCCTCAGCCTCCCTTACTCCAGCTGGTCATGGACGTAGGTTACAGGTGTGTGTCCGGCAGGAAAGTGTGTGGTGACCCTGCTGGGCCTCGCTGACGTGAGGGGAGGGCCTTTGACGAGGCAGGGAGAGATTGATGGATCGGAGGCCAGGAGCTGAGAGGGAGAGGGATTGGGAGATCTGGGAGAGCTAAGCCCAGGCAGGGCTTTGTGCCAGTGCGGGGGTCTGGGTCATGACGTGAACAGGGGCAGGGCCTGCTTGGCTTCCAGGCCGGAGGTGGTCGTATCAGGCTTGGCTGAGTCTTGGCTTTTCCTGCGCCAGCCCTGGGAGGCAGCCCCCGCGGGCACTGTGTGTGGAGGCTCTGAAAAGGGACTTCACAGCTCTGAGGCAGACTCACCAAGCACTGAGGCTCTTTCCGTGGCCTGTGCTGGGAACCCGAGGGAAGGGAAGGGTAGTGACTCGTCCAGGGCCGCAGAGCAGGCGAGAAGTGAGGCCAGGTCTGTCAGCCAGTCCAGGTCCAGGCTCCACTTGGGCACCAGGTGGCATTCACTACCTCTGCTCTTTGTATCTGTGTTGGACCCACTGTCCCAGGCCTGGGCCCCCAAGCCCCAGCATGTGGACCTGTCTGGATTTTGGCATTTTGAGCCTCACTGCCCTCATCTATAAAATATGTGCAGCAGAGGTCCCTGTGGCTCTCCTGCCTGGAGTGGGATGGCGTATGAGAAAGGGCTCTGTTGGCAGTGACATTCTGGACAAATAGATGACTGCTTGGTCTTGGACGGGGACCAGGGCTGAGGGGATGGGATGGGGTGGGGAAGGCCACCTGGGTGAGCTCAGCTCTTTTCTGTGAGTCTCAGCATCTGCTTGGGAGCCAGGCCAGGCCCTGCCCTGCACTCCGTGCTGACTTTCAGCTCCTGATTGGCTCATCCTCAGCCACTTGCTCCCTAGAGGCTGAACCAGTCACTCAGAGTCCTGCAGTGGGCAAAGGGACCCACACTGGGTCTCTGTGACTTCAGCACAGAAGTGCCCCTTCCTTCCTTTCGAGGACAAGGACTGGGGGTTGATCAAGGAGTGGTTGCCCCCCACTGGGGGGTCTGGGCAGGCTTCCTGGAGGAGAGGGGGCAGGGCAGGGGAGGAGAGTGACAGGCCCAGCCTGACACACCTGCTGCCCACCCCCAGGTCCCATCTGATGCCCAGGGTGAAGGAGTCTCGCTCCCACGAGTCCCTGCTCAGCCCCAGCAGCGCGGTGGAGGCGCTGGACCTCAGCATGGAGGAGGAGGTGGTCATCAAGCCCGTGCACAGCAGCATCCTGGGCCAGGACTACTGCTTCGAGGTGGGTCCCGCTGGGGGCATGGAGGCTGTGGTGGCGTCTCCCTGCCAGGCTGGGTCTCCAGACCCCTCCCAGGGTCCTGGTGGCCTCAGCTTTGGGACAGTGGCTGGAAACTGTTCATTGCTTTCGGCTCCTAAGAGACCAGGTAGAGCTTAGGATGGGAGCTTTTTGTTCCTTCTCCGTGGGCTCCTGGGCGAGAGACCAGCACTATTCTCCATGCTGGTGGGGGCAAGAGCTCCCCGGCAGTAAAAGGGGGTAAAAGTCCATGTAGAATTGCTTACGCTCCAGGGCCTGTGCCTGAAGTCTGCTCACTCTCCTTAGAAACCCCCTAAATGCAGTGGGATGGTGGAGAGCACCCCCTTTTCTGGGCCAGTCTCCCCCTTCTATAAAGACATCCGAATCTTTTGTGCCCTAGCATTCTGTGACGCAAGGCTTAAGAGCAAGTAGAGGGCAGCAACCCTACCTGGCAGGCCTGCACCTGGGGATCACCTGTCCAGTCTCTCCCAGTAGGCGGGGAATCTGAGGCCAGAGAGGCAAGATGTTAGAGGTGACACCACAAGCCCGAGGCCACGCCGGAGCCTGGGTGATGAAAGTCGTAGGTGTTCCTGGGAGTTCCTGACTGCTTCTCTCGTCAGTCAGATTCCCTGCCCACCTCACCCTCCACTCCCACCCACAGGAGCTTACATAATTAGGGAGCTCTCTGATGGAGGGGTGAGCCTGGTAATGAAAGTCAGCTATTCGGGGACTCGTGGCAACCTCCTGGCAACCCAGCCCCAGGGAGAGAGTGGAATGTGTCTGGCATCTGCCCCACCCCTTGTGCTGCCCATTGTTTCTGGGTCAAGACTCCTAGTCCAGCTGGGCTCCATCTGGGCTCCGGCTTCTCTGCCTGGGACAGGCTGAATGGTGCCTGGGCACGGGTCCACAGCAGTGGGTGCTACGGCTTGTGCCGGCCCTCGAATGGCTGGATAAGAAGTCTGGTTCCCTTCTGTCAAGCCCTTGGCATGGTGCTGGGGGCAGTGGAAAAGGAGGAGCTGCTTGGGCTGGGCTTCCTCACCGGCGGGGATTGGAGGAGGAACGAGAGTCCGATGGCGAGGGAGGGTAAGGGTTCCAGGCAGGAGGACCCCAGGCCCACACACCTGGACAGCCCAGTTTTCATTTCTCCAGTCTGACCCCTAAAAATGTTAAGTTTCTGTGGCCATCATTGTTGTCACTGCCACTTGGCGAAAAGTGACCGTCAGCAGGTGTCAGCTGAGGGCAGAGGTGATCCTTGTGCCCACCCAGGTTGTGTGCCCGTGGCTCCCCTTAGAGAGGGAGGCTCTGGTTAAGCATCACCCTCCAACCCGGGCAGGGTACCCCGTAGCTCCTCTCTTCCCATCCTCGGGAGAGTGAGGTTAGAGTCAGAAAGATACTTCCCTGTGGACACAGGATGCCGAGGACGGGGGAGAGGAACCAGGGCCAGGAGCCAGATGGCACAGGCCGGGCCACCCTCTTGTCACCCACTTGCTCAGGACAGTGATCTCACCGCACCACCTGCCAGTGTGAAACAGAGAGGCCGTTCTGAGCCTCACTCTGCCCCTCCCCAGGCAATGCTGCAGACCTGGTGGCTCAAGCCCCCAAGCCCCAGAGGTCTTCCGTCCTGCCCTGTCCCTCGCTGTGTTCCCCCCTATGACACTGTCCTGTTTGGCCCCACAGGTGACAACATCATCAGGAAGCAAGTGCTTCTCCTGCCGGTCAGCAGCCGAGCGGGATAAGTGGATGGAGAACCTGCGGCGAGCAGTGCACCCCAACAAGGTAGGCTGCGTCCCCTCTCACCAAAGCCCGGGGATTGAGGTTAGACCCAGAGCAGCACGCAGACTCGGACACCAGGGAGCACAGTGGGATCTCTGGGGTGGGTTGGGTGGGGGTGGAGGTGGAGGCGGAGGCAGCCTGTGGGGGCAGGCTGAGTGCACAGTAGGGTTGGACCCTGGAACCGGGGTTCGAGGTGGTCAGGCTGACTCAGGTGCTGTGGCTCTCTGTCCTCGAAGCTACCCATGGAGTCTGGGCCAGCGAGCTGAGAATGGGCTATTAGGGAGCTGGGTGCCGGTGGCCTTCTGCCTGGACTCCTTGTCCCTCCTCCCCTGGCCGATTCCTGGTCACCCATCCAGTTCCAGGTCAGACCTCCAGGGAGCATCGCTGGCCCAGCCTGGTGCCCTGCTCTGTGTTCCCACTGCCCCCGGCTTCCCCCATCAGGTTCATGGGCCCCACTCTGATCACCTGCTTCTGTGTCTGCCCCTGTGGCTGACCAGGCCTGGGCTGAGCCTGGTCACCATGACATCACTGCAGGAGGGGTCTTAGCAGTGATCCCCTCTTAAGCGGCTTACAGCCCAGCAAACTAGAAGGCCTGACACGCAGCACAGCGGCCTGTGGTGCCAAGCACTGTGCTAACCTCTTACTTGCTCTCTCGCCATTTGTTCCTGTTTCATAGCGAAGGGAACTGAGTCTTAGATTAAGTCACCTGCCCAAGGTCAGTGAGCCTGTTTGAGGCAGAACAGAGATCCAGCCTCGAGGCCACCAGACTCCAGAGTAATCCCTGCCTCCCCCCCCTTTCCTTTCCCCCTCCCCCGTCAGTGCCTGGCCCATCCCTACACCTCCTGGATCTGAGAGCTCCCCCAGCTCCGGCCAGGCGGTGGGCAGGGGGTGGCCGGCCCCACAGTGACCACGGCTTACCTTGTGTACATGCAGGACAACAGCCGGCGCGTGGAGCACATCCTGAAACTGTGGGTGATCGAGGCCAAGGACCTGCCGGCCAAGAAGAAGTACCTGTGCGAGCTGTGCCTGGACGACGTGCTCTACGCCCGCACCACGGGCAAGCTCAAGACGGACAACGTCTTCTGGGGCGAGCACTTCGAGTTCCACAACCTGCCGCCCCTGCGCACCGTCACCGTCCACCTGTACCGGGAGACCGACAAGAAAAAGAAGAAGGAGCGCAACAGCTACCTGGGCCTGGTGAGCCTGCCCGCCGCCTCCGTGGCCGGGCGGCAGTTCGTGGAAAAGTGGTACCCAGTGATGACGCCCAACCCCAAGGGCGGCAAGGGCCCGGGACCCATGATCCGCATCAAGGCGCGCTACCAGACCATCAGCATCCTGCCCATGGAGATGTACAAGGAGTTTGCCGAGCACATCACCAACCACTACCTGGGGCTCTGCGCAGCCCTCGAGCCCATCCTGAGTGCCAAGACCAAGGAGGAGATGGCGTCGGCCCTGGTGCACATCCTCCAGAGCACGGGCAAGGTGAAGGTGCGTGTGCCCATGTCCGGGCCCTGGGGAAGGCCTGGTGACACATGAGGTCAACTGTTTCCTATGTCCAACACATGGATTTCAGCCCTGTCGGGGGCACTGACCAGGTGGTCCCCCTAAACGCAAGCGTGGTATCGGGGAGTGCGGGGCTTCTTTCTTCTGCCCCCATCACTGGGGCAGATGTGGAGCTGAGGGATGGCATGGCAGCTTGTAGAGAGGAAGTGAGCAGTGACTTTTCAGTCTGCCATGGACTCCAAGGGCTGCTCCCTGCCACCCCTTCTCCCCTCAGTGCAGCAGGAGGAATGGGCTCTGGGAAGCAGGAGACCTGGCCAGGTCTGGCCTGGGAGCTGTGGCCTTGTACAGGTCACTTTCCTCTTCTGGGCTGGTCCCCTCATTTGGTCCTCGCTCTACGGAGCTCTTCCTCAGCCAACCTGGGCTGAGTGCCCCTCTATGAGCTTAGGAAGGCCAGGGAGGAGGAGCTGGGGTTCTGCCTTCATGTTCCAAGAAGATCACAGAGGTCAGCTGAGGGTCAGGAAGGGCTCCTCAGATTATGTGGTCCCCAGAGGCAGCGGAAGCTTCTTAAACGCCCCCCCCCCCCCCGACTCCCCACCATTATCCCTCCTTTGGCCAGCAGGGCCTCCTGGGCCTCGAGCTCAGTTCTGTATTGAAGAGGCCATGTGTGAGGTCAGAGAGGTTCCCAAAGTTGTGCGCACCCGGCCACCTTGTAGCCTCCTTGCTGGTGGCCCCTGCCTTGCCCTTCACCCTCCTCTGGCTTCGGACTCCCTGCCTGTCCGCTTCCCTCCCCCAAGTCACGAGGCTGGCTGTGGGTGGGAGGAGGGTCTCTGGAGGGAGGTGGCTCCCATCTGGGCCGTGGCAGCAGGTTTACTTTCCAGCCTCCCTGCAGGAGGGGCGATGTGGGCCAGGCTGCCTCCTGGGGTCTGCCCATGACCCTGCCTGGGGGACCAGCAGGCTCATCTACTTAACAGCTGCCCTCAGCACTGAAGAACTGCTGCCCTGGGTTTGCCAGGTGGGCAGTGATGCCACCACCTTCCCAACGAAGCCAAGGTCCCTTCTCTCACCGACTGCGCACTGGCTCACTGCCCCCGAGGCAGCTGGACAGCCTGCCTCTCTCCTCCTCTGCTGCACCACTCAGAGTGAGCCCATGTCTGGTGTGGGAGACTCATCAGTCATGGGTAGATAGTGGAGAGGGTGCCCATCTGTCCTCCCTGACGTTGATGGTGATGGGGGCGGGGGTTCCCTGGTCCCCCAGGCCTGCTCAGGGCCACGCAGGGCTTTGAGTCCAGCTGGTCTGGCCGTGGGGCGGGAAGCCTGTGTCCGTGCTCTTGCCCAGGCCTGCCTCCCTACTCGCAAGACCCAGCTGTGATGTCACTAGGCAGCCCTGCCCTCCGGCAGCCCCCAAGGTGGACGGTGCTCTGAGATGAGAACCCCCTCAGCCTTGGGAAGCAGGGACTCCTGGCCGCTGCTTAGGTAGCAAGCGTGGAGCCCTAGGGTCCTCCCTACCGGCTGCCTGCCTCCCCAGGACTTCCTGACCGACCTGATGATGTCGGAGGTGGACCGCTGCGGGGACAACGAGCACCTCATCTTCCGGGAGAACACGCTGGCCACCAAGGCCATCGAGGAATACCTCAAGTTGGTGGGCCAGAAGTATCTGCAGGACGCGCTAGGTAGGGAGGGTTCGGGCCGGCATGGGCAGAAGGTGGGACGTGCCCACCAGGTCCTCACTGCCCCTCCCTGCCCTCCCGGTCACAGGTGAGTTCATCAAAGCGCTGTATGAGTCGGACGAGAACTGCGAAGTGGACCCGAGCAAGTGCTCGGCCGCTGACCTCCCCGAGCACCAGGGCAACCTGAAGATGTGCTGTGAGCTGGCCTTCTGCAAGATCATCAACTCCTACTGGTCAGTGCTCCCCACACTCCCTCCCTGGGCCCAGCTGCCCAGGCCTCTCCACCCCGCCGTGTGACCTGTCCTGGGTCCGAGTGCCTGCCGTGTGCCAGGTGTGGTGTGAGGCATGGTGTGCTGTCCTCATTCATAGGGCTCAGAGAGGGGCTGCTTCCTGTGCCTGACTTACAAACAAGAGAGCTGAGGCTCAATCAGGAGAGGGCAGGTGGACACGCCTGTGGCCTCACACAGCTTCAGAGTGGTGGCTCTGGGATGGGAACTTCCTATGCCGACTCTGCAAGTCTTGGCCCCTTTTGGGTTCTCCGACGTGGGGGAGTGTTCCAGACCACACAGGACACCGTGTGTGCCGCATGGAGAGTTGGGAGCAGCGGCAGTCCACTGCACGTGCTCAGTAATGAGCGCCCTCCGTGCTTGGCACTGTTGTAGGTGCTGGGGCTGCACAGGGAGTGAGACTGGCAAGGCCCGGCTCGGGCACCCCCCTGGGGCAGGTGGATGACTTAACCCGAGACCCCGGGGCTTATGTGGGTGCCTGGACTGTAGGGACAGAGAAGAAAGGATGGGGGTCTAAGGAGAACATAGCTCTGCAGCCCCGAGAGGAGCAGGGCGTGCGGATGGGCTGTTCAGAGAGGACCACAGTCAGGGCCAGGATTGGTGTGTGGGCCTTGGCCTGCAGGCCACCTGCTTGCGCCCGGGTCGGTGTGGTGCCAGCTGACTGTGTGCAGGGTACAGCCTTGCTATTGGTGAGGCAGGTGTAACTGTCCAGGGCGGGGACTTGCTGCCAGCGCCAAGCACGGGCTGCTCAGATTTTCTCACGTCATGGCTCCAGCTCAGGACCTGCGTCCCCCTTCCCACCCCCAGCAAAACTTGACTCCTCTCTTTGGTCACACTTCTTCCCTTTCTCCCCTAAGGCCTTATGTCTGGCTCCCTCTGTGGCCTGTCTCAGGTCAGCTCACCCCTCTTAGGCATCCTCTGTCCCAGCCCTGATCCCATCAGAGTGGGACTGTGCTTGCGTGTAAACCTGCTTCCTGCACATGCTGGGAGCAGCTCAGGGCTGGGCACACCAAAGGGCCCCAGGATTGCTCAGCAGAGAGGCCTGCTAGGCGAGGGGATGGTCAGAACCAGCGAGGCCAGTGCCCCCCTGCACAGGCCACTTAGCTCCTGGGCTCACCTGGGACCGGCCGCGCCCCTCGGGCTGGGTCACGTGACCCATGGCACTGAGGGGGTGGGCGGTGACCTGAGAGCCTTGAACTCTGAGGGAACACACTTCCTGCCCAGGCCAGGCTGTTTTCACTCTGCCCTGCTCTCCCCAGGGCAGTGGGTGTGGCACTCAGGGAAACATGTCTGTGGACAATGATTTTCCATTTCCTCTTTCTGGTGTTTGTCAGAGACCCAGAGGCACCTCTCAGTTCTGGGTGCCATGGGTAGATGTTATCACTCATTGCCTCACCCTGCTTGGGGGTGCCTGCCCCTGGTTGGGGGTGCCTGCCCTTTGCACTTCCTGAGCACTCGCTCTGCCCGCCCTGTGCTGCCTCGGTTCCCCCAGCAGCCCTAGATGGTGATGGGCAGCAGGGCCAGCTCATAGCTATCAGGGTTGGAGCTCAGGATTCTGTTGGACCCAGAAGCAGGTCCCTGCTCTGCACCCACCTGTCCTGGCACCCTGCCTGACCACCAGGCCCACTCTTGTCTATTCCTGCCCAGTGTCTTCCCACGGGAGCTGAAAGAGGTGTTTGCCTCGTGGCGGCAAGAGTGCAGCAGCCGCGGCCGGCCGGACATCAGCGAGCGGCTCATCAGCGCCTCCCTGTTCCTGCGCTTCCTCTGCCCGGCCATCATGTCGCCCTCGCTCTTCAACCTGCTGCAGGAGTATCCCGATGACCGCACTGCCCGCACCCTCACCCTCATCGCCAAGGTTACGCAGAACCTGGCCAACTTCGCCAAGTGAGTGCTGTGTCCCCGACGGGCGGGAGGCCACGGGGCCAGGCCATGGGTGTGCCTTCCCCAGAGCTGGGCTGCTCAGTGGGCCCTGCTTTTGTTCCCGTCATGCTCAGTCCTCCCTCTCCCTCTTTTCAGAATGAAGTCCCCTCCCACCCCAGCCTCCCTCCCTGCCAAAGGTGCGTGCCATTTTGGTATGCGTCCTTAATTTTCAGAGGTGAGGAGACAGGATGTTTTTTCCTTCAGCATTTTTGAATGAACATTTAATCATAAGGATTCTCCCATGTGCTTAAACATCCATAAGCCTCATTTTGAAACAAATGACTAATATGCCTTCGAGGGAGGAGGGCCCATATTTCCTTAGCCCGGCCGCTGTGGTCGGGCACACGGGCTGCTTCACACTGTCCTTGCGTAATGCTGTCAAGGGTGTGTTTGGACTGCACCTTAGAGCGAGGGGCAGAAACGGGAGGGCTGGGTCATCTAGTCGCCAATTCCGGGCCCCCTCTGCACTGGGTCGGAGTCACGCCTGGTCCCAGCCCTTTGGCAGGGGAGGGCAACAGAGGTGTGCACGGTCTCTCGAGAGGTCTTCCTTGGAAACCTGGAGGAGGCAGGAAGACTTCCTCAGGCACATTCCCCCAGCTGCATGATGGGAGCAGAGGCAGGGCAGCTCCTGGGAGGGCTGTGTACTGTAGGGACATGGCACCCTGGCATTCCTGAATCTCCAAGTGACAGGCAGGGAGAAGTGGGAGACCAGACCCAGGAGGACACCAGGGACCTGAAGGCCAGGCAGGGCTTTAAGCATTGGGTGAGGGGGCAGGTGTGGGGGGGCAGGAAGATGTCCCTTGTCTGTTCTGGGTCTTGAAAAGGTCAGCTTGACAGCAGTGGGAAGGGCATTGGAGAGAGCGGGACTGGCAGCTGGGAGACCGCAGGAGAGCACAGCTGTGTTTCTAGCAAAGGGAATTGGGGTTTGGAGAGGTGATGCAGGAGGCAGGGGCTGCAAGGTCAAGGGGTGATGAGAAGACAAAGTCAGCGACCTTCCTGGGTGGGAGGGCGGAGATGACAGGCTCTGGCTCAGCTCTCTGGTGGACATGGGGTCTCCACTTGGGACAGGGAGTCTGGGAGGAAGGCATGGGTTTGGGGTGACGGTGATGACTTCAGAATTGGCCAGGCTGGGTGCGAGGGGAGATGCTGTGGACAGACACGTCTGCAGGCTCAGCAGAGAGGCCTGGCCGAGTATAGATTGGAAATCATCTGCCCACCAGGCCTTGGAAACCTGGAGGGAAAGAGGAAGGAGATTGTGACCGGCAGTGAAAGGGGAATGAGGGCCACAGGGCATTCCAGGTCCTGTGAGAAAGGGTCCAGAACAGGGTCCCTGAGGAACGAGGGCCCTGAGTCCTAGCAGATCGGCTGGCTGGTGGATTAGTGCCCATAGTGGGTGAGGGGGGATGGCAGCTGAGGGGGCTATCTCGAGAAGGAGGGTTCCTGGGTGGGCCTGGCTTTCGGGCCGGCCGCGGACCTGGGTCGCTCACCCCGCCTGCTCTCCCTCCAGGTTTGGCAGCAAAGAGGAGTACATGTCGTTCATGAACCAGTTCCTAGAGCATGAGTGGACCAACATGCAGCGCTTCCTGCTGGAGATCTCCAACCCGGAGACAATCTCCAACACCGCCGGCTTCGAGGGCTACATCGACCTGGGCCGCGAGCTGTCCAGCCTGCACGCGCTGCTCTGGGAGGCCGTCAGCCAGCTGGAGCAGGTGCCTGTCCTGTCCCAGGGGCAGGGTGCGGGCAGAGGGCTCTCCTGTGGGTGCCAAGCAGCAGCCTGCCCTGGTGCTGGGCTCACACTTCCCACTCAGGTCCTGTAGGCGCACGCTGGGATCTCTGGGCCCCGCTCCCCTGGTGGGGGTGCCGCACTCGCTTGCCTGCCCCTGTGGGCTGGGCGCCCATCCTGGATACTGGGGCTTTGGCTGTGCCTCTGTGCATTCGGCGCTGAGTAGGTGGATTCCGCGTATGAAGGCAGGTTCCCTGCCTGTGAGAAATGTGATCAGATTGAGCTCTTTCTGTGAAAATGTCCCTGTTCTGGGTTTTAAGGGCACCATACGGAGAAGACCAAGCATGCTCTGCTATACCTGCAGGTGCCAGGCCGGAAGCTACAAACCTTCCTACAAACCTTCCCACAGTTGCCCTTGGCAGTTGAAATGGTTGTTGCCCAGAAACCTCTGAGATGGTTACAGCCACCCGAGTGTGCCCTCTGCCACCCGGGGCTCCCCGCGCCCCCAGCAGCTCTGCCCACAGTGGACAGGTTGTTGGCAGCAAGGGTTGTACCTGCCACTGTCGACCTCCAGGATATTGGTTGCTTCCTGGGCTTCCGAGAGACCCCCTTACGAAAGTAGTTCCTGCGGCACCGGGGTTGGGAGGCTCCCGCTCCTGCTCCCCGGAGGGGACCACACTGGGCGCCCAGGGCTGCAACCTCTGGACGTATCCGAGTGTGTTAGGTACACACGCAAGCACAGAGCTCTTCTCCTGGTCGGAGTGTGCTAAAGGGAGAACGTAGGTGTGCAGTGCAGTGTGTGTGTCTCACACACTCTACGTGGCCGTCTGCTCTGAGGCTGCGACCTTGCTGACGGCCACAGCCTCTCCCATCATGCCTGCTGTTCATTTCACCCGCCCCCTGCTGCCAAACACTCGGGTTAGTCCAGCTTTTCACCACCAACAGATGTTGATGCAGTCACTTCTGCTCAATTTTGTCTACTGCCCTTTGGCTGCGAGAGACACAGAGGGGAATGGAAACCAAGGCCAGTCACCCCGTGCCCCACTTCCTGAGCCCCCGTGCCAGCCCCAGTCGGCACATGGTCAGCAGCCATCACAGCGGACAGGGCTGCAGCAGGACTGAAATGGAGCGCTCTGCCTCCCGAGTCTCTGCTCTGTTGATGACAACATGAGTTTTTGAATTTTCTTTCTGCACAAAATCCTACCTGGAAGCCAGTGGCTAAGCAGGTGAAGGCAGGGTCCCCTTCCCTCAGCTCAGTACACAGCCGGCAACCTTAGTCAGTCTTAACTATGGCAATGAGGTGCTGCCTTTGCCTGGCCCTCCCCTTGTTAATCCCACCATTTGCCTGCTCTGTGCCTGCACCATGTCCACTGGGCCTCGGGTATTGATGGGCCAGGCCCCGCCCACCCTCTGGAGGAGGTGATGTGGGAGGGGCTGTCCCAGAAGCCTCTCAGATGGGGAGGTGTGGGTGCGAAAAATTCTGAATTCCACGTGGGTTTTCCTTCCCAGAGGCGAAGGTAGGATGAACTAGGGTCAAAGGCAAGGACTGGGTCAGCGATTCGCCCTGTGGGCCTTATACCTTCATCGCAGAAATATTTGGGAAGCTGGTAAATTTGTGATTTGCACAGTCCTTGGCTCCTCCCCTCCCCACCTCGGACCTGCTGGATCGGACTGGTACAGGAGAGGTCTGCGTTTCTGCCTGGTTCCTCGGGCGTTTAAACCACCGTGGCTGCAGCTCGCTCACTTGGCCTCTCCAGGTGGCCCCACCAGGTCACATCTGCCTCTCTGTGTGTCTTTACTAGAGCATCGTGTCCAAACTGGGGCCCCTGCCTCGAATCCTGAGGGACGTCCACACGGCACTCAGCACCCCGGGCAGTGGGCAGCTCCCAGGGACAAATGACCTGGCCTCCACGCCTGGCTCTGGCAGCAGCAGCATCTCGGCCGGGCTGCAGAAGATGGTGATCGAGAATGACCTCTCTGGGTAAGAGCCGCCAGGTGTGCTGGGCGTTATGGGATGCGAAGTGCAGCCCACCTGCATGCGGTCTCAGCCAGGCAGGAGGAGGCCGACGCAGGTGTTCATAAAACAAGCTGGTGAGCCTGGACATGTGTTGTGCAGGCCCTAAGTAGTGAGCCTCCATTTAGGAAAATCAGGGAAGGCTGCCTGGATGAGGCGGTGCTGTAGTTTTGAACTTTTTAGCATTTTAGTAGTTTTGAGCATGTTCATTGATGGAAAAAGCATTCTGGGTAGAGGGACTAACACAAAGGCAGCAATGTTCTGTCGAAGAACAGTTAATTGGTCACAAATACCTCCAGATCGTCTAGGTGTGTTAAAAATACCGGTTCTCCCGGTGTTTGCTAGGCCCAGTCAGAATCTCCAAAAGTGGTGCACAGGGGTGTGTGTTCAGCAGGAGTTTGGGTAACTATGAGGCTTTGAGGCTGCGCAGTTAAAAAAACTAGGGATCTTAGGCCTGACCCTCCCTCTAAGCCCGCAGTCCTGGGGCAGAATGCACACTCGGTGGAGGAAGAGGGACACATTCACTAATATTGATACCAAATGAGGCTGTTCCTTTAAAACAGAGGCGTTTCTATTGACCCCTTTATGCCTCCCTGTACACTCCCCTCCCTACCAGGGACCACCTTGGGCCAGCTGGTGAGGATGCGGCTGGGCCAGCAGAGTTGGGAGCAGGTGTCCCCTGAAGGTGGTGGCAGCGGCGGGCTTTTAAGTGGATGAGGGTGTAGGGCACAGGACTGGAGGCCAGATGCCACTTCTCAGGTCCCTCTGAGCCTTGGGATTCATTCATACAACCTGCCTAGTGAGGTAAATCTTGGTTCAGGTGGGGACACACCTTGGCTGAGGAATGGCCGGATGCGTGGCTTTGAGGAGACCTGACCAGGTGTCTGCTGGTGTGAGTTTCTCCAGCTCCACTGCCACCTTGTCCCTGTCCGCTCAGCCCACAAGTGCTGGCAAGTGGTCACAGCCTGCCCTGCCGAAGCCCACCTGTTGGCGCTTGGCACTCTCTCCGTTCCAGGCCTAAGCCAACTCTTACTCCCCTTCCAAGCCCATGTCAAACCCTAAAGTCCTTGCTGCCTCCAGCCCCCTCAGAGCCTTTTCACCCCCACAGCCTTGCCTCCCAAGCCTGGCTGGCCCCCTCCATTGTGCCTTCTTCCATGGGGCCACTTTCACGGAGGGGAGGGGAAGAGGCTGAAGACCCAGGGAGGGCACAGCCTGCCACTGCAGGGGCAGTCCCTCCCTGCGTGAGTCATGCCTGCAGGATCCTCCTCTGATTCCGTGTTTTTAGCAGGAGCGCCAGCCCCCGCCTGCCTGTCAGTCAGTCATTCAGGGGGTGTGGCAGCAGGAGGCTGGGTAGGGGAGGCTTCAGCAGGCCCCCACCTCGGTTCTCAGGCTGATCAGGATCAAGAAGGAAGAGGCAGAGAGAGCCCTAGGGGCTTTGAAGTCGGCTTCCTGTGCAGGACCCTGGGGAGCAGAGAGCCACTGCTTTGTGGGTTGGGGTTCAGCTAAGGGAAATTTCCAGAACACCCTGGCCTTGCTATCCATCATCCCAAGATGCAGCTAGCCTGCCACTAGCAGCGCCGGCCCCCGGCACAGGTTCTGTACAGGAGCTGCCACCTCGGCCAGCCGGTCCATAGAGGTTTCCGCTGGGGTCGGCCGCCCGGGCTGTGGGTTTTGCATCTGGGACCCAGGACTCTCCCATTCTTGCTGCCGCAGCACCTCCCCTCCCTGCCCCACCCTCCCACTCCTCCCCCAGCCTTGGCTCCGGCCGCCAGGCCCGGCAGCTTGGCGGGGGCTCTCGGTTCGGACCCGCCTTAGCCACACTCACAGTTCTTCTCTTCCCCCTTCTTTCCCTGTGTGTGCTTGTCTCCCTGCAGTCTGATAGATTTCACCCGGTTACCGTCTCCAACCCCCGAAAACAAGGACTTGTTTTTTGTCACAAGGTCCTCCGGGGTCCAGCCCTCACCTGCCCGCAGCTCGAGTTACTCAGAAGCCAACGAGCCTGACCTTCAGATGGCCAATGGCGGCAAGAGCCTGTCCATGGTGGACCTCCAAGACGCCCGCACGCTGGATGGGGAGGCGGGCTCCCCAGCGGGCCCCGACGCTCTCACCACCGATGGGCAGATGCCTACAACTCAGCTGGTGGCTGGGTGGCCAGCCCGAGCAGCCCCCGTGAGCCTGGCAGGGCTGGCCACAGTGCGGCGGGCAGGCCAGACGCCGACCACACCGGGCACCTCCGAGGGAGCACCAGGCCGGCCCCAGCTGTTGGCACCGCTCTCTTTCCAGAACCCTGTGTACCAGATGGCAGCTGGCCTGCCGCTGTCGCCCCGCGGCCTTGGCGACTCAGGCTCCGAGGGCCACAGCTCCCTGAGCTCCCACAGCAACAGTGAGGAGCTGGCAGCCGCCGCCAAGCTGGGAAGTTTCAGCAGCACTGTCGAGGAGCTCGGGCGGCGGCCAGGGGAGCTGGCACGGCGGCAGATGTCACTGACTGAGAAGGGCGGGCAGCCCACGGTGCCACGGCAGAACAGTGCCGGCCCCCAGCGTCGGATCGACCAGCCGCCGCCCCCACCCCCACCGCCACCGCCTGCGCCCCGTGGCCGGACGCCGCCCACCCTGCTGAGCACTCTGCAGTACCCTCGGCCCTCGAGCGGGACCCTGGCGTCGGCCTCGCCCGACTGGGCTGGCCCTGGAGCCCGGCTGCGGCAGCAGTCCTCCTCCTCCAAGGGTGACAGCCCCGAGCTGAAGCCTCGTGCGGTGCACAAGCAGGTCAGTGTGCAGGTGGAGGGCAGGCGTGAGGGTGGTCCTCCCCAGGCCATGCTGCTCCTCCCGGTCATTTCATCTCCCCTCACCCAGCTGCCATCCCACGCTGATGCCACCACATTCGGCCCCAGCCCACCACATACACCTCTCCGCTCCCCCGGCTCGGCCGGCCTCTGCCTCAGTCCTGTGAACCGGGGACACTGCAGCCTCGGGGTCTCTCTGCCAGTTTCCCCCGAGACAGCTGGGGTTAGGGAGAGAGGGAGGGGTCAGACTATCTTCAGTTCTAAGCCTGAACTGTTGATGCCCTGCCCAGGTAGGACTTGACCTGTGACCTGCTTGGAGCTGGCCTCCAGAGCTCAGGTGCCACCTGTGCTTCCTGCCACCCAGGGGCTGCACGCAGTACATGGGGCTGTCTACTGTGGGAAGAGCGCCTGGTCTTCCTGGGCCAGCTCCCCATTCTCACCTGGGCACTTGACTCTGCCCCAGGCTGCCGGCTGGGAGCAGGAGCTTCCTTGATCAGGCGCTGCTGCCTCAGTAGGTGCCCTTCTCCCGTGCCTCTGAGCCACATGTTCTCGTGGCTCAGCGGGTGCTACTGCCACCTCCTGCCCTCCCCCTGCCGCCCGCCAGCCCTCACAGCTGTGTTTCATTGTAGGGCCCTTCACCTGTGAGCCCCAATGCCCTGGACCGCACAGCTGCTTGGCTCTTGACCATGAACGCACAGTTGTTAGAAGACGAGGGACTGGGCCCAGATCCCCCCCACAGGGATAGGCTAAGGAGTAAGGAGGAGCTCAGCCAAGCAGAAAAGGTAACGCTGGACCCTGTCAGTTTGGGACAGGGAGGGGCTGCATCCCTTGGCAGCTGGCAGGATTCTCTCCCCGCGAGACATGAGTGAGGGGGCACTGCTTGCTCCTGCAAATGGTCAGGCCCCTCCCAACCCCTGGTTTCATGTGAGGACAGCAGTCAGTGGGATCTGGAAGAGCAGCAGGAGGGATGTAGGTTAGACCTGAGGTTTCCCACACGGGCCGCACGTGAGATTCAGCTGGGACTTGGGGGTTGAGGGTACCAGAGTGGTGCATGGAGACCCTGAGGGAGCCTCCTGCATGTGGTGGTGGAGGCATGCGTCCCTGAGGCCGCTGGGAGGGTGTCCCAGCCGGGCCCCCTCCACTCTGGGCTGTGCCTGCCCAAGGCCTGGCTCTTTCCCAGTCCCCTTCTCCCCCAGGGGAAAAAGTGGTTCTAAAATACCCACGTTCCACCCACCACACACATCTGGCACTTGGTGGGCAGTGGGGCGCCTCCTATTCTCCCAGTGGTGTGATGGCTGCCCTGGATCCATGGCTGGTTGGAGGCCAGAGCCCAGGTCCACCTGTGTGAGGCCCCAGGCAGCAGTCACTCCCTCTCTCACTCTCAGCCCCAGGAAAGCCTGTGGCAGCCTCAGGCAGGGCCCTGGAGGTCAGGCAGCAGCTCCCTCTCCCTGGCCGAGGATGAGGTCCATGTCCATGCTGCATGCCGCCCCCTCCCTGTGGCCCACCGCATCCACCTGCTTTCTCCATAATTATGTGAGGGGGACATGGGGCACCGTGCTCCAAGAGCCACAATTTGGCTGGGGAGCAAGGAGGGCCAGCCTCTTCCCAGGCTTCCTGTGTGGACCTGGGCCAGGCTTGGTGCCTTTCTGAGGCTCAGATTTCCATTTGTGAATTGCAAGGATGGCTGAACGCTCCTCGGGCCAGGCTAGAGTGCCCTCCTTCCTCATGTTCCTTGGCTGAATGAGCTGCTGCTTCTCTCACCCTCTTTGCTACTAACCTTCACAGGCAAATCCAGGAGGCCTTTGTTCCCTGAGCCCCTGGCAGCGCCCCCCCCCCCCACTCCTCTGATCAGCTGAGCAGAGGTGGGCAGAAGATCTGGGGTGGAGCCAGGGCCATTTGCCCAGAGCCAGGCTCCTCTGTGGGTCCAGCTGTGCTTCAGGGATTACATTGGAGGTGGAGCTCTGGCTTTGCTGCCCTCTGACCTCAGGACAGTCCTTTGCTGTTGAGAGAGTTGGGCTCCTCTTGCCAGGACTCAAGCAGAGGCTCTTTCTGCCTCCCCCAGCCTATGTTCTCACGGCACCTTGGCCCCAGCCCCCGACCCCGGCGTCAGCCTGCCTTGCCCTCTGTCCAGCCCGCACAGCCTCCTAGCTTGCTGCTTCTCTTGCTGCCTTACCCATCTTTGACTCCCCCAGAGGCTGAGCGTGCTGCACCGAGTCAGATCCAGAAAGCCAGGCCACCTTGCCTTTAACCTCTCCTTCCCCCAACCCCTCACTTTCTTCTATCACCACCTGGCTTTAGGGTCAGATAGAGACTAGATCTTACCCCACTGGTCACTCTACTCTCATGTGACTTGGTCACGTGCCTTCGGAGCCTCAGTTTCCCCTCCTGCAGAGCCCCCATCTCACTGGGAACTGTCAAATCTCCTTAACCTTTGTTTGCTATAAAAAGCTAAAGATCTGGATTAAATTTACTTCTGAGTCTTCATCCCCTTCACAGCGCTAAGGTCAGACTAGAGGGATGGGAGCTTGGAGTGGGGAGAACCCCGGGGGTATTCCGACCTGGGTTCCCTCCCACCCTGGGCGCCTGCTTGGGCTCATGCAGCTGTGCTCTCTGTCCTGGGTGCTGTGCCGTGGCACGCTGCCCTCCTGGCAGGACCTGGCAGTGCTGCAGGACAAGTTACGAATCTCCACCAAAAAGCTGGAGGAGTATGAGACCCTGTTCAAGTGCCAGGAGGAGACGACGCAGAAGCTGGTGCTGGAGTACCAGGCGCGGCTGGAGGAGGGGGAGGAGCGGCTGCGGCGGCAGCAGGAGGACAAGGACATCCAGATGAAGGGCATCATCAGCAGGTGAGGGGTCCTGTTCCTGCTCTGGGTCCAGTCCTGGCCCCACACAGCCCTCCAGGAGGCTCCGAGGAGAGGCTGGCCAGCTGCAGGGTGAGTGGAGTGTGGAGACAGGAAGGAAGGAAGTGTCCCAGGCGATGGGGACTGTGGCACAGGCCTGAAGTGGAAGGTAGCCTGGAGTGTGAGAGCCCCACAGGGCACAGAGTGTGCTGATGGTAGGATGCAAAGCCAGGCCTGGCGGAAGTGAGGTCAGCCGAGGCCAGCTCCGGGGGGACCTGTGTGCCCCGTATGGAGTCCCACTTTCTTGGTGAGCACTCTGAGGGGAGTGCAGAAGCCAGATTGGAGGTGCCAAGACAGACAATGAGGACCCAATTCAGGGCAGGAAAAATAGGAATGAATGTCAATTACTTTCTGTGGCTGAAGGTGGGAGGTGAGAGGGAGGAAAGAGATAGAATAATCCCCAGACTTCTACCAAGAGCATCTGGGTATGTCGTGGTGCTAATTACTGAGATGGGGAACTTTGGAAGAGCAGCACTTCAGGTGGGGAGGGAGAGGGATGGTGATGACACCATTGTTGCATGTGCTGAGTTTTAAGGTGCCTATGGGTCATACAGGAAGATTTTGGGGGAGGGGGGGGGATTGGTGTTAATTCTGACTCATCTTTATTGATTGATGGTTTATATTAGATTCTGTGTTGATTCCCTCCCCCCTCTCTCTTTTTCTCTCTCTCCCTCCCTCCCTCCCTGCTCTTGAGTAGGGTGGGCACACCTTTGTGTCTGTGGGCAGGAAGTGCAAAGTGTAGCATCCAGGCCAACCCACAGAGTCCCAGTCCTGGAGTTGACTTTCTTATGACAGTAATACCAGGTACAAGAGCCTGTCACCTGGACAGATTTCACAGGAGCGCAGTAGCCAGGATGTTCCCAGCATACCAGGCTTCGAGCTAAATTTATTCACTCAAAAACTCTCTCTCCCCAAGTTCCTACTATGTAGACGACCTGTTTTTCTGCTCTTAATTATTGTTTCATTTACCTCTGGGTTTGTTCATTGGAAAATGGTTAGCGTGAGCAGAGGGCCTCTATAACCAAGGTCACTAGAAACCCACTGTCCACTTGACTGCCAGCTCTGCTCTTTGCTCTCTTCACGTGTGGTCACAAAAATGGAAGCACTTTCCACCTAACCATCTCTTCTTTGTGTCTGTTCTGAGAGGTGCATGCTTTCCTGAATTCAGTGACTTCTTTAACACATCTCTCTCTACTAACCAATCCTGCCATATTTCCTCACTCATATAAATGCCAGTTAAGTTGATAATGTTGTTCAAATCTTCTGTATCCTTACTGGCTTTTCCGCTTGTTCTGTCAGTTACTGGGAAAAGGATGTTGAATTTTCTAATCATTATGGATTTGTCTGTCTATTCTTTTATTTCTGTTGGTTTTTGCTTTACGTACACTGAAACACTATTCTTAGATGTATACATATTTAGGATTGTTATGTACTTTGATGAACTGACCTCTATATTATAAAGTCATCCTCCTTGGCTCTCATAATATTCCTTGCTCTGAAATCTTCTTTGACATCAATAAAGCTGCCAGAACTTTATTTTAATTATAGTATTAGCCTGGTATATCCCTTTCAATCCTTACACTTTTAACCCATCTTTATGGTTCTATATAAAGTGAATTACTCTTACAGACACCTTATTGTTGGTTCTTGCTTTTTATTTGATAGTTTCTGCCTTTTACTTCAAGTGTTTAGACCATTTACATTTAATGTAATTGTCAATATAATTATGTTTAAACGTATCTTGATACTTATTTTCTATTCGGACTCTGTTTTATTCCCTTTTCCTGGCCCTCTTTCGTATTTTTTATGATTACATTTTATCTCCTCTATTGGTTTATTACCTAATCTCTGTGATTGCTTTAGGACAGGAGTTAGAAATTTTCTGGAAAGGGGAAGGTGATAAATATCTTCAGCTTTGCAGGCCATATGGTGTCAGTTGCAACTATTCAACTCTGCTGTTACAGCAGAACTGTTTGTGTGGTGTGGCTGTTTACAAACACAGGCAGTGGGCCTGCTTTAACCTTCAGGATATACCAGGGAAATACTGGCTGTAATAATGGGCACTCTGTCATTTTCTTTGTTCCTCTGTATTTAATATACCTTTTCCTATGGCTGTTTTTAAGATTTACTGTGGTTTTCTTCACGTTTCTTGGTTTTGTTGAGCTCTTGGATCTGTGGGTACATAGTCATGCCCCCTCAGTTTGCTTTCTGGGACTCCCATTGCACATATGTTGGGCTACTTTATATTGCCCCACATCCCACTGATTCTCTGTTGTTTCCATTCTTCTTTTATCTTAGATCATTTCTATTGCTCTTTTTCAAATTCTCTAATCATTTCTTCTTTGGTGTCTAATCTGTTAAGTAATTATATGCACTATTTTTTTTTTTTGTATCAGCTATTATACTTTTGCCTCCAGACTTGGTTTAAATCCCATCTACTTCTCGTTATGCTATGCTTTTCTATATTTTCTTGAACATGTGCAATATATTTATAATAGTTGTTTTAATGCCCTTGCCTACTGATTAGTTTTCTTCCTTCCTGGTTATGGGTTATGTTTTTCTACTTCTCTGCATTTTTGGTTGGATGCCAGACATTGTGAGTTTTATGTACGTGCTGAATGTTTTGTGTTCCTTTAAATATTTTGGGCTTTGTTCTGGGACACAATGAGGTTATCTGGAATCACTTTTGACTCTGTTGTGTCGGTCCTGGACAGCCTTCAATCGAGGCCAAACCTGGCAGTTTCTGGGGATCTCATTGGAGGCCTCCTGGGTTAACACGTCTTTCCACTGTGCTTGGAAGGAACGTGCACAATTCCTGGAATGGTTTTGTGAACTTTCCAGTGGTCCTTGTCCCAGCCTGGCTGTTTTCTCACAGGCATGCAGACCAATCCTCAGCCAAAGACCTAAGGGGACCCCTGAGGAGACAGGTGGCCCTCCCTCTGCATCTTCCTCCTATCTGCACTGTCCTGTGAATCCCCACGCCCCATCGCCTGCCCTCCCTGGTCTCCTGCATTCTGGGGTCACTTCCTCTTGTTTGGCCTGGACACTCAATGTGCTGAACGGGGCTCACACTGCATGTTCCTTTCTTGTAGGGATCACTGGACTGTGCTGCCAGTTACTTAGTATCTGGAAAACTTGGTTTTATAGGTATTTTATCTGGTTTTATGGTTTTTAGTTATTTTTTTTATGGCAGGAGGGTAAATCTAGTCCCTGTTAATTCCACCGTAGCTGGAAACAGAAGTCTCCCCCTCAGTATAATTTCCCTTCTAATGATGCCATCTACTGCCTTTCTTCCCCCTTCCCCCACCTCCTTCTGGTAGGCTTTGTTCCATGCCTGCCTTCCTGTGACAGGAAGCCCCGTTGACATGGCCCCACTCTCCTCTCTCCTGACTAGTGCTCCTGACCCATTGACTTCTCATGACAGACCTGTGTGGTGCCTGCCCAGCTCCGTTGGCCTCCCTGCGCACCTACTGTGCGTGAGCTGAGTGCTTGCCCAGGGGACGGGAGCTGCTGCTGAGCTGGGGAGGAAGCTGTGGGAGTAGATGAGTTCATCTGAGGAGTGTTTATAGAGTGAGAAGAACGGAGAGGAAGCAGAGCCCTGACGTCCTCGGGGCCGCCAGGACACGGCATCTGCCAGCAGTGGCCTGGGAGCTGGCAGGGAGACCCAGAGAGTGTGGGCTTCAGAAGCCAAAAGGAAGGGAGTTGGGAGGTAGGAGTGACGAGGAGTGATTGTGACAGTGGGAGAGACCAGCAGGATGAAGCCGGGAAGGGTCTCAGGAAAGGAGCAGCTGGTGACAGACCCACACCAGCTTTAGCTCTGAGCCTCTGCAGGTGGCATTCCTCCCGTCTTCTCTGCTTGTTTCCTACCCACAGACCTTGTCCTTCACATGTCCAGTTCAGTGCGTGCACCACCTTAGCCTCTGTCCCATGGCCCCTGAGCTGCCTGTGCAGGGCGTAGCTACTGTCTCTCAGTCTGTGTTCCTGCTGCCTTGAGGGGAAGGACTACACTTCATCCATCTTACTACCACGAGTGCTCGGCACAGCCCCATGAATGCGGAAGGAGGAGAGAGCTCTAGAGTCCTCTAGGGTCTCTGTCTCCCCACCCAGGCCACGTTCCCACGACTTTATACCACGTGGCAGACCCTGGAGGATGGGGAGGACCGAGCACCCACGCCCACCCTCCTGGAAGAACATCAGGAAAGGGGCAGCCCCAGGGGCTTCTGGGGAATTGGAAACAGAATTGGAGGGAACGTGGAAGGAAGGAAGGAGGTCCAGCCCATGTGTGGCAAGGGGCCAGCTGGAGGGCCTCTGTCCCAGGCACATGTCTCCTCAGCAGGTGTGCTGACCTGCGCCCACAAGACCCACACCCACCTCATCTGCTCCCTCCCGTGCTGACTGTCCTCACCTCTGGTCACAGGTTGATGTCCGTGGAGGAGGAGCTGAAGAAGGACCACGCAGAGATGCAAGCAGCTGTAGACTCCAAACAGAAGATCATCGATGCCCAGGTGGGGGGCTCTGGCCCTTTGGTCGGCCATAGGTAGTAAAGGACCTAGGATAAGGGGGGTGACTTTGGCTTTTCCATATCCTTAGTCATACCCCACTGCAAAAGCTGCAGAGGAATAGGAGAGCAGGATCCTTGTCCTAGGAAATCAGACTTGAAGGTCTCAGTGGACCACAAGCTCACTAGGACAGGTTGTAAAAGGGATAGGGCAACTCCTCCCTACTGGGGCTACATGGTAGGTATTGCCTTTCATCAGGGGTGCTAACCAAAGAGTGGATCTATTGGGAGGTGAATGGGGAAGTCTGGGGGAGATACAGGGAGTGGGAGGGGCTCTGTTCAGAGCTGTGGCTTTCCAGCTGCATTGAGAGGAGAAACATGTTAGAGGCTTTTGGCCTCCTTCCCCCAGGCCTGTTCCCTTTTCCTCTCAAGCGCCCAGAAATAGGGCCAGTCCTTGCAGACTGTAAACTGCATGCAGGACCAGGAGCTGTGACCTCTGCGTGTCACGCATAGAGACAGGGCACCTGCCCTCCGGGCCTCGGGTGACGGATGGATGACGCTAGAGCTGCTCTGTTGAGGATGAGAGGCAGGTGATGTGGTAGGCGTTAGAAGGGCCGACTCCATGAGGGCAAGGCCACCCTGCCCCACTCGCCCACTGCTCCACAGGCCTCTCCTCCAGGCCACATTCCTCCCGCCCCAGCATTCCTACAGGCGCACACAGCCCCAAGGAGATCCTTCCCCTCCGTGACCCCATCTCACGCCCTATTTGTCCATAGGAGAAGCGCATCGCCTCCCTGGACGCCGCCAACGCCCGCCTCATGAGCGCCCTGACGCAGCTGAAAGAGAGGTACAGCATGCAGGCCCGTAACGGCATCTCCCCCACCAACCCCACCAAATTGCAGATTACCGAGAACGGCGAGTTCAGAAACAGCAGCAATTGTTAACCTGCCCAAGGAGAGGGAGGACTGTGGTGGCCCAGGGCCGGGCCTCGGCCTGGGGAGGAGCACCCCACAGTTGCAGCCCCCGTGCGGGGGGCAAGAGGCCGAGGCTTGTCTCCCGTGCCCTCCGCCCACGGTCCAGGAGGCGGCCACAGAGGGAGCCGAGAGAGACTGACGCAGCGGGAGCCCCTCTCTCTTCTGCCCAAGAAGTGTGTTGGGTTCAGGCGAAGAGACTGCACGCGGGGAGCAGGACGGCCTGGCGGGGCGGGGGCGGGGGCGGCCAAACTCTTGTCTCTGTTGGTTATTGAACTTGGTGTGTGTCACCTTTCCTTCTTGACCTGGCCAAGTGCATGTACCCCCCGCGCTCCCCAGGGAGGGAGCTGCCCAAAGAGGTGGGGGATTAAAGAGCTGGGGCCCAGGCCCCTCCCTGTGGGCCCTGCCCTTCGGTTTCAGGAGCTGACCGCTGGGGGGGTGGGGAGGATGGAGCTGCCTGAGGCCCGTGTCCCCTGCCCGGCTCTGAGCACCTGCCACTGCATGCAGCCTGTTGGGGACCCTGCTGTGAGGAACCGAGGATTCACCCAGACCTGTCCGTTCTCCCTCCCTCCTTATTCTGCCAAAAAGACCCAGTGAGGCTCGGTCTCTGTCCTCTAGGACCCTCGCACCTGTGGGCTTTTGCCCCGCATCAGAGCCTCTGCCCGGGCCAATGTCTGGGGCTCCCAAAGCCAAAGACCTGGGCAGAGTTGGCCCAGCGGCACTGCGTGCCCTCCTGCGGCCCTGCAGGGAGTGGCCCTGAGAGGAAAAGGCTGATCTTTCCTCGTTGAGGGTTAAGAAATTCTAATGCCCACAAGCCTGGGCAGGTGGATAACTGTGATTTCTTTTCCTTTCACAGTATGCATTAGAAACAAAAGCCCGCTTGCTCGCTTGCTGGAACACAGGGGCCTTTTAAATTGAGCGTGCGCACTGCATGGGAAATAGCGGCCCTGGAGGATGTTAGACTTGCTCCCTCTCCAAGACAGCAGCGGCCTGCACCCGGCCCCGTGTGTGCGGCCGCCGCCTCCTCACCCTTCCCGGGGCCCCCAGCCAAGGACCAGGCGCTGCAGACAGGGAAGGGGCACACCCCACAGCTGGGCCGGTTTTCCTCAGCTCCAGGCTGTTCTGTAGCTCGTCAGCCTGTGCCCCCACGTGCGGGACATAGGTGGGCAGGAGCTTGGGTCTCTCCGGGTCCCTCCCTGTTCCCAGCCCCAGCCCTGGATACAAAAGTCGGGCCTTAGCCCCGCAGCAGAGACGGGCTGAGCCAGGGCCAGCCCTCAGCCTCAGCCTCAGCCTTCAGGAAGCAACCCTCGGAAAGAGCACCGAGCCCTTCCTGCCCCCCGGGGCTGGAGACGTGGCACCAGGGCTGGGGTTGCCACAGAGCCCACCAGGAGGGCGAGAAGGGGAGGGGTGGCCCAGACCACACTGAACCCCGTCCCGGGCCTGCACCATGCTCAGGGAATGGGCTCTAAGACGAAACCTTCAGTAGAGTCAGGCCAGAGACATGCGAGGGCAGCCCCCTAGGGTCACAGACCTCAGGAGGGCAGGCCGTGGGGGCCGAGGTCCTGCTCCCACTTGTGGTCTCACAGGCAGGACATCTCACAGTGATGTCCTCTGGTTCCGTTTCATACCCCCACAGCCCAGTGAGCCCCCCCCCCACCTCCCCCTCCCCCCCCATCTGACTCTCCTCCCACTGATGCCTCGTAGAGCGACCTCGGACTGAGCGCCTCTTAGCAATACAGGGGAGGATCCCAGGGCCTGACAGCAGGCGCAGGAGGCCAGCGCGGTGGCCAATGCTGGCGGCCCTTGGCTGGGCTGTGAGCTCTCAGGCCAAAACCTTACTTACCTAGTGCAAAAACTGTAAACGTGTACAGACTCCAGATTTTTATCTGAATTGCAAGTCTGACCATTTTTGTAAATGTTCTTGGTGTTTGACTGTAATGTAACTATTTCACCTAACGGTTGTACATAGTCCTCTAGTCCTGGTGCTGCCGAGGGCTGCCCGGGACCGCTGCTCTCTGATGGTTTGTATTTTATATTTTAATCTAGAGAACAGTATTGGGCGGGAGGAAGAAGTTTGAGATTTGGGTGCTGGGTATTCCCCCTGCCCGTGGCATTAATTTGTTTGCTTTGCAGTGTGCTGTCTGGGTGGGGGTGATGGGCACATGCGCTGGGCCAGCAAAGGGGTCTCTCGCCTGGGCCACACAGACCCGCATCGTGGTGCTGGACGGCCTGCAGATAGAGGGCCCGCAGGGAGGGGGTGAGGGGAGGACCACGGTCCTAGCCCAGACCCTAAGGGAGACCCTCTCCTCTCCTTTGCTAACACAGAGAGGCCTGACTTTTTTGCTGAACTTTTATGTTTAGGGTGAAGGAAACTGCCAAACTTCCTATAAATGAAGACTTTTTCCAACTGCCCGATAAAGGGGGTGGGGAACCGAGGCCAGAGCTCTCCCCTCCCCCAGAGAGCATCTGCCGGGACGCACCTTTCCCTCCCACCCGTCCGTCTGCGGAAGGCAGACTGTCCAGGGAAACAGCCCCTCTCTTTTCTACACTTGCCCCCAAGCCGCCCGCCCCACACCTCTCTGCCCCCCTTTTGTAAGTATGTGAAAAGGACAAAACTGCAAACGTGGAGTCTCGGCCGGAGCCTCTCCAGCTGTGACTTTTAACTATGTAATAATGTACAGAGAAAGTTGTTGGTGTTCTAAGACTGTGTGGCTGTGCAATTTCTGTACATTTGCAATTAGAAATATTAAAGATTTATTTAGCTATTTTAAGCCTGGCTCGCCTCTCCATTCAGCTGTCTCGGGAGATTTTGTGGGGTGGCCCTTGAGTCATGGGCTGATGTTGTTCTTTGCTAAGGGGCCCTGTGCCAGCACTTGGTTCACCTGGTGGCACTGCACACAGGGAAAACCCCTCAAGCTGATGGCAGTGGTGGTCTCGGCACACTGAGTGGGCTGGTGTTGTCCCCTCCTCCAGGCAGTGGAGCAGGTGGGCTATAAGCTCCCCCATGGCTCAGCCAGCTTGGAAGTGAGGTCTTTGCTGGCCCCAGGGTCTCCTGGGAGAAGGGCCCACACTTGCCTGCAGCAAACACCAGCTCATGCCCAGCTCTGCTTCAGATGCTGTCCCACCCGTCCAGGAGGGGACGGGCCCATCAAGGGGAAGAGGTTGGTCTGGGGTCAAGCGAGTCATGGCAAAGTTGGACGGAACCCAATCTTCCAATGTCTGGAAGATTCTAACTCGTAAGGCTCTCCCAAGCCCCCACCTGCAAGACCGAACCCAAGGCCTCCACTGTGAACAAACTGGCCCCCAAGCCCCTTCAGCTGCACCTGTGCACAGAGGACCTTGCAGCCCTGGGTCCCACTCAGCAAGTCCCGGGCACCACACAACAACCACTGAGGGTCAGTGCATCCCCTTTGCTTGCACGTGTGGGGAGACTGGCTCAGAGGAAGCAAGTCTCAGCCCAGCCCCCACCCACCTCAACATGGCACACAGGGCCAAGGTTCTGCAGAGGCAGGGCTGCATTTGGCCAGGTCACCAGATGGACGCCCTGGCCTGTCCGCCTGCACAGGTGTCTCAGCTCCTGCCAGGGCTGTGGGCCCCAGCTGTGCAGCATTTCCACAGAAGTCCCATGGCTGCTCCAGTAGGAGGGCTGGTTCAGGGGTGGGGTGGAAGGGTGCAGCAGAGCTCCTGGCTGCTGTCCATCCTTGCCAGCCTGACCCTAGCTCCAAACCCTTGTGGGTCTATTGGGGGGCTCTACATCCTGCTCTCCCAACCCATGCTCCTCAAGGCTTAACTGTAAGACATCTTAAGCCACCCCCCCCCACCCCCTGCCTCGCACTGCCATCTGACTGTGCCGTGCCCTCATCAGCCTGGGTGACAGCCATCTGCTCAGCACCCTGGCCTCTCAGGCTCTCAACCTCATCTCCTCTGTCACACCCTTCCTGTCACATCTCCCACATTATAGGCCTCTTTCCTCCCAGGCTCCTTGTGTTTCTTCTGCTTCCTCTCCAAGCTTAGCCCTGTGTCTCCCTCCTTGGCCCCTCTTCTGACCACATCATACTGGGTCCATCAGCCTGGGCCCCTACTCTCTGGGTGGCTGAGAACTGCAGGACTAAAGCACCCAGCTCCTCGTCCCCTGTGGGTGCCTGCCCGCTTTCCTCGCTCAGCTCTGCTCCCATTCGCCACACTGGGATATAAAAGCAAACAGGAGAGGTGATTCTCTTCCCAAGGCAGCTGCTGGCCAGGCCCTACCCTCTCCCCCCTTGCTGCCTTCAGTATTCCTAACCCTTCAGCCTCACTCTTCCCCATGTGCTGGGTTTCCACTTGCTCTGAGATAGGATTTCTTCCCTCCCCTTCGTTAGCCAGAACTGTCTCCAGGAACCTGCCCTCTCTGCCTCCTCACCTCCTGTTCTTTCCCCAGCACACCACCGCCTCATCGCCAAAACCATGAGCCCCCTCAGTGCTCTGTACTACTGTCCCCAGTCCCCACAATCAGGGCCTGCCATCACTCTGCTGGGGTGGCACCACACAAAGTAGAATTCAAGGAAAAAATCTCGGACACAGCAAAAGCAGTCCTGAGAGGGAAGTTCATAGCACTGCAGGCCTACCTCAAAAACAAGAAAAATTAATAAACTATATAGCCCTACTACTTAAAGAATTAGAAAGAGAACCACAAGAAAAGTCCAGAGTAAGTAGAAGGAAGGAAATAATAAAGATTAGAGCAGAAATAAGTTACATAGAGACTAAAAAAGCAATACAACAGATCAATGAAACTGAGAGCTGGTTCTTTGAAAAGATAAATAAAATTGATGAACCATTAGCCAAACTCATCAAGAAACAGAGAAGACCAAAACAAAGTTAGAAACAAAAGCGAAGAAGTAATCACTGACCCCACAGAAATACAAAAGATTGAAAGAAAATACTATGAACAACTCTATGCCAATGACTTGGACAATGGGGGTGAAATGGACAAATTCCTAGAAAAGTACAATCTCCCAAAACTGAATCAGGAAGAATCAGAAAAACTGAATAGGCCAATAACAAATGATGAAATAGAAGCGGTAATAAAAAATAAATAAATAACAACTTGCAGCAAACAAAAGCCCGGGTCTGGATAGCTTCACAGGGGAGTTTGACCAAACATTCAAAGAAGAACTAATAGCTATGCTCCTCAAACTAATCAAAAAAATCCAAGAGGAGAGATCACTTCCAAGATCTTTTTATGAGATCAGCATTATCCTAATTCCAAAACACTACAAAGAAAGAGAATTACAGGCCAATATCCCTGATGAACATAGGTGCAAAAGTCCTCAACAGAATATTAACAAATCGGATCCAGTAATATATTAACACATTTTTTGCGGGAAACAAGTAAATTCATATCGCTTTTTATATCAAAGCGCGGGAGACGAGTTTTTTCCAAAAACGATGAGTAGAGACAGATTCCGTCAAATATGGAGGGCCTGGCATTTCAACAACGAAAATGTGCAAGACAACTCAGATAGACTTTGCAAAGTCAGACCATTATTGGATTTCTTTCTTCCTGTTACAACGCGATTTGGCGGGAAAATGCCCGATTACAAAGTTAAAAAGATCATACACCATGACCAAGTGGGATTTATTCCAGGGATGCAAATCAATAAAGATGATACAGCACATAAACAAACTAAAAGACAAAAATCATGTGATCATATCAATAGATGCAGAAAAAGCATTTGACAAAATCCAACACCCATTTTTTAAAATAATTTTTTTAAATATATATTTTTAAAATTGATTTTAGATTGGAAGGCAGAGAGAGAGAGAGAAACATCAGAGAATCATTGATTGGCTGCCTCCTGCACATCTCCTCTGCCCCTCGTCTCTCCCTCCCACCTCAGGGATTGAACCCACAACCCAGGCATGTGCCCTTGACCATAATCAAACCCAGGACCCTTCATTCTGCAGGCTGATGCTCCATCCACCAAGCCAAACCAGCCAGGGCAATCCAACACTCATTTTTGATAAAAACTCTCAGCAAAGTGGGAATAAAGGCAACATATCTCCAAGATAAAGGCCATATATGACAACCTACAGCCAACATCATACTCAATGGGCAAAAATTGAAACCATTTCCCCTAGGAACAGGAACAAGACGATGTTTGATTTCACAACTACTATTCAATACTAGAGGCCCAGTGCATGAAATTGGTGCATGGGGGGGGGTCCCTCAGCCTGGCCTGCACCCTCTTGCAATCTGGGACCCCTTGGGGGATGCCTGACTACTCAGCTACCTGCCTTCCTGATTGCCCCTAACCACTCTGCCTGCTTACCTCATCACCGCTAACCACTTTCCTGCCTGCCTGATTGCCCCTAAACACTCTGCATACCTGATGTCCCTAACTGCTCTGCTTGATCACCCATAACTGCTTGCCTGCCTGCCTGATCGCCCCTAACTACCTCTGTTTCAGCTCCTGCCACTGTGGCTTCATCTGGAAGGTCATTCAGCTATATGGTCTAATTAGCATGTTACACTTTTATTATTATAGACTAGGGGCCCGGTGCACAAAAATTTGTGCACTCAGGAGGTCCCTCAGCCCGGCCTGTGCCATCTCGCAGTCTGGGACTCCTCAGGTGATGTCCACCTGCTGGCGTGCCTGGCCAGCCTGAGTGAGGGGCTGAGGGCTGTTTTCAGGCTGCCCACAGTCCCTTCAGGGTTTGAGTCCCTCCTGGGGTACCTGACCAAGCCTGGGTGTGGGGCTAAGGGCCGTTTTCAGGCTTTCAGGCTGCCCACAGCTCCCATTGACCGAACGTCCCAGCGAGACTGTCTGGAATCAGGTTTCTGGGGTTTATTTATCTTCTATAATTGAAACACTGTTGCTTTAAGCCGAGGCCTAGGCAGGTAATGAAGCCTCCTGTTTGCTTCAGCTCTGTGGCTTCTGTAATTGAAACAATGTTGCCTTCGTAGAGGCCCAGCCAGCCTAGGCAGACAGTTTCCTCCATCGCTGGTGCAATGGAAGCCTCCTGCTTGCTTCAGCTCTGTGGCTTCTATAATTGCAACTATGTTGCCTTGAGCAGAGAGAGGCCCAGCCAGCCTAGGCAGATAGTTTACTCCTAGTGCAACGGAAGCCTCCTGTTTGATCTAGTTCCGTGGTGGTTGACCTCCATCTTGGCTGGGTTAGTTTGCATTCAGCCGCTCTGATTGGCTGGTGAGCATGGCTTGGCTGGTGGGCGTGGCTTAAACGTCCCAGAGAAATGGTCAATTTCAATATTACTCTTTTATTAGAGTAGATAGTACTGGAAGTCCTAGCCACAGTGATCAGACAAGAAGAATTAAAAGGCATCCAAATTGGAAAAGAGGAAGTAAACTCTCATTCTTTGCAGATGACATGATATTGTACATAGAAAACTCTAAAGCCTCCACCAAAAAACTACTAGATTTAATAAATGAGTTTGGTAAGGTAGCAGGATACAAAATCAACACCCCAAAATCAATGGCTTTTTTATACACCAATAATGAATTCTCAGAAAGAGAAACTAAACAAACAACCCCATTTACCATTGCAACAAAAACTTTAAGATGCTTAGGAATAAACTTAACCAAGGAGGTAAAAGACTTGTACTCAGAAAACTACAGGATGTTGAACAAAGAGATAAAGGAAGATATAAACAAGTGGAAAAATATACTGTGTTCATGGATTGGTAGAATTAACATCATTAAAATGTCCATACTACCCAAGGCAATCTACAGATTCAATTCAATCCCTAGCAAAATACCAACAGTATATTTCACAGATCTATAACAAACACTCCAAAAATTTATATGGAACCAAAAAGACCCTGAATAGCTGCAGCAATCTTGAGAAAGAAGAACAATGTTGGGAGAATTATAATACCAGATATCAAGTTATATTACAAAGCCACCATAATCAAAACAGCCTGGTACTGACACAAGAACAGGTATATAGATCAATGGAACAGAACAGAGACCCCATAAATCAACCCAAGCCATTATGCTCAATTAATATTTGATGAAGGAGGCAAGAGCATACAATGAAGTTAAGACAGTCTCTTCAATAAGTGATGTTGGGAAAATTGAACAGGTACATGCAAATAAATGAAGTTAGACCACCAACTTATACTATGCACAAAGACAGAAACTCAAAATGGATAAAAAAATTTAAATATAAGTTGGAAACCATAAAAATTCTAGAAGAAACCATAGGCAGCAAAATCTCAGACATCTCTCATAGCAATATGTTTACGAATACATCTCCTAGGACAAAGGAAAGTAAGGAGAAAGTAAATGAATGGGACTACATCAAAATAAAATGTTTCTGCACAGCAAAGGAAACCATCAACAAAACAAAAAGAAACCCCACTGCATGGGAGAACATATTTGGCAATGATACATCTGCTAAAGTGTTGATATCTAAAATATATAAGGAACTCATACAATGAAACAAAAGGAAGACAAACAATCCAATTAATAAATGGACAAAGGACCTAAATAAATAGACACTTCTCCAAAGTGGCCAAAATTAACATGGAAGGAGATACCAGTCAATAAGAGAACCTGAGAACCTTTGGCAGATGGAAGCTGGTCAAGAGGCTCAGGGGCCAGAAGGTCCCTGATGTGAGGCACAGCCAGGGACCAAGTTAGAAATGAGATGCTCAGATCCCAGCTGCCTCCTCCTGCTCTGCCAGCCTGGACAGTTCTTTACCCCCAACTCCTTGTGAGGAACTGGACATTTTTCTCTGAAGAATTGAACAGTTATGTTCCTGACGTGGGGACACCAGGTCAAGCAGAGGACTCTGTGAGGCAGAGGGGAACAGCACGTGGGAGGTATAAAGTGAGCTTTCATTTGCTTCCCTCAATAGTACCCACCCCACAAGAACGCTCACTGCTCCCAGAATGCCCAGAGCCAGGCATCTTTCCCCCAGGAACTGGGTGGAACATACTTGTTTAGAAAAACTGGCTTCGGAGAAAAGACCTGCAGATATTCCCCCAAACGCAATGAGTGCATCAGTCGCAGCATCCTATAACGATCCCTGCCAATCACCATGCCCTGTGGGTTTGTATACATACCTGCAAAAGCACAGGGACCCAGGACCCCTCCCTCGCCCCAGACAGTTGAGGAAAGTACCTAATGGACACTAGATGTGAATTTCCCTAGGCCTCTGCTTCATAATAGCAATGAAACCTCCTATTTGCAAATATAGAAAAGAAAAAAAGAAAATGCCCAGCATGAAAGAGAAAGGCCAAGTCAGCCACCCAAGAAAGGAAACAGGAAACAGAGATAATGCAAAAAACTAAGCAACGCTTTGAAGAAGTGAAGAAATCACAGTTTTAATAACAGGCGCAGACTCTGGGGTTGTCCTAAATCCCAAATCCAGAGTGGGGGTCGCATGCAAGAACCTTGCTTTATAACTGCCCCTCGAGTTCATTGATTTGCAAATATACTCCCTCCCCCAAGGCCCTGAAGGGAGTATTCTATTCATCTACCCTTTCCCCAGGTGTTCTTGGTTTTGGGCTCAGAACTAAGCCCCCTGCCCTCCTGCAGGTCAGAGCTTTGTTCGGTTTTATGGCCTAACATTCCTTGCAAAACCAGCTTTCGATTAGTTTCCAGGCCAGGGAACCAAAATGTTGCAGAAAGACCAAAAAACTAAGCGACGCTTTGAAGAAGAGGAGAAATCACAGTTTTAATAACCTGTGGGTCATGACCCCAGTGGGAGTCGCATAAATACATCCTGCATATCAGATATTTACATTACGATTCATAACAGTAACACAATTACAGTTATGAAGTAGCAACGAAAATAATTTTATGGTTGGGGGTCACCACAACATGAGGAACTGTATTAAAGGGTCGCAGCATTAGGAAGGTTGAGAACCACTGGGCTAGGGCTAATAATGGTTCTCAATTGATCCAATCTTTACTGGGAGGGCTGCAAAAGATGTATTAATTCCAGAACTCTTTCCACTTCACCAGTTGATTCCCTGCAAAAGTCCTCCTCCCTTTTTCCCATGTACTTGCATTTGTCTTATTATCAGTATGAACTCATAAAGCCCTATCATTAAGGGTTTATAATTCATTACTCTACATAATTACTTTGGTGCTCAAATAGTCCCAGATTTGGCCACCGGGAGCCCCTTCAAACTGGTGCCGTGTCCTAACGACATGTCCCCAGTGTTGTTTTCAAGCATTTCCTTACTTTCTGGCATTACGAGATGTCTCAGCTCACCTTGTACCTACCTTGGCTTAGCTGTGGAATTAGTCATTTCTCTGAAAAGCCCTGGGGAATGAAATTACAAAGCTAGATCTGAGCGTCTAGAATGCCCTTTCTCCTTAACCTTTTCAGCAGACAGGAAATAAATGTATATACATATACAATATACCTACAATTCAAGTATACATCCACATGTGTGTGTGCACATAAACAGACGTGTTTTATAACATGTGAGTTTGCTTCTATACCTTAGTCCCACGGACTCTGAAGTTTAACAAGTATCCTGGTGACTCCTGCATCAGCTAAGGCAGAAGAACAGGTGTAGGCTGATCAGAGGAGAAGCAACCTGAAGAGGGGAGAAGGTGGAGCTGCCCCATCTGCCGGGAGGGAGGGGCACAGGCTCAGACTAAGCTGGCCAACCAGGATTGCCAAGAGCCTTGTGTTGCTCCTGTGGTGCGCCAGGCCTTAGCGTGCCAGGTCTGCGGCAGCCTATCCAGAGGCCCTGAATGAATGCAGTTCAATTCCTGGTCAGGGCACATGCCTGGGTTGTTGCAAGCTCGATCCCTGGTAGGGGGCGTGCAGAAGGTAGTCAATCAATGTCCTGCTCTCCCATCTATGTTTCTCTCTCTCTCTCTCTCTCTCTCTCTCTCTCTCTCTCTCTCTCTATATATATATATATATATATATATATATATATATATATATGAAAGAATATCACTGCTAAGAACAGAAAACTCTGTGGGCCTTAAAAGTCCATTGTGGATAGTGCCCTCGGCAGTCCTAAATCTGTCTCCTGCTTCAACAGTGTTTGGACGAAACAGATCCAGGGACACCCCTTCCTCCAGCCTCTGGCCACTCTCCTGCGTCTTATCCAAGTCACCACTTTCGCAACCATCTTTGGGACCAGCCAACAAACCAGGGGGGGTTTCCACCTTCACTCCTTATTGCCGAACAGCCATGAACTCCCAAATTCGTCAAATTATTCCACTGAGATGAAGGCTGCGGTCAACCGCCTAGCCAGCCTGCCTCTGGGGCCTCGCACACCTACCTCTCGGGGCTGCTGTTTCCTCTGTGAGGATGTGGTCTTGGGGGCTGGGCCACTTCTTCTGTGAGTTGGCAGAGAAGCTGAGGGCACTGGGCGACTTTTTTTTTTTTAATATATTTGATTGATTTTTTACAGAGAGGAAGGAAGAGGAATAGAGAGTTAGAAACATCAATGAGAGAGAAACATTAATCAGCTGCCTCCTGCACAACCCCAACTGAGGATGTGCCTGTAACCTAGGTATATGCCCTTGACTGGAATCGAACCCAGGACTCTTTAGTCCACTGGCCGACGCTCTATCCACTGAGCCAAACTGGTCAGGGGCACTGAGCAGCATTTAAAGATGCAGAACCAGCACGGTGGCCGCAGCCTCTTCCAGGAGGTGCTGAAGCCTCCCCAGAGGAGTGGGCACAACTCAGGGCCATGGAAGCCGCCCCGGCCTTGGAGAGGAGCCTGACCCAGGCCCTTTGGGGCTGCAGGCCCTGGTTCTCCCCCATCCCTGTGACTTCCCGGAGAACCACTTCCGGGTGAGGAGGGGAAACTCATCAGGAAGACGGGCCACACCTGGCACCTCCGCAGGCTGCGCCCCCAGGCTGGGCGGGGCGGGGCGGGTGTCCCATCCAAGGCTCACCCTCCAGCATGAGGAGCTTCTGGAGCCCAAGGCCTTTGAGGGGCCCCTCTGCACCCCCTGGTGTCTGGCTGTTACCTGAGCCTCTCCCTGAACTACTAGCCGTTCTTTAACCTCCATGGAAGCCCTCTCCCATGCACGGGACCAGAGGACACAATAAAGCTTTTTGCAGAAAAAAAAAAAAAAAAAGTCAATTATGATACATTCTGGAACATCAACTCAAAAGAATGATCTGAGAATATCGCAAAAGACAAATAATTGGAAATTTGGAGAATTAAACAATTATCCTAGCAGTGAAACAGGCCAAGATATGAAATAACAAGTCGCAAAGAAGGAATAGAAATGGACAATAGGTGAATGAGAATACACTCATCTAAACTAATAATTTATGAAAAGTAAATGAATATAACAATGAAATAACCATTTTCTGGGCCGGCAGTGTGGGAGTCACTGAAACAGAAAGGAATCAACTTACGAGAAAAGCAGATGCGATATTCTAAAGCACGCAGCGCTGGGCTTCCCTCTGCGGTAACGGGGCACATCAGGTTGTCGATGTGGGTTTGGATCCAAGTTTATGCAACTTTGTATGCTTGCCACATAGTAGGTTCAAAAAAGGAAAGGATATATATATATACTGAGTGGCCAGATTATTATGACCACCTGATGTTTATAGGCAAATGAGCTGTACACTGCATCGTATGGGGATACGGAAGCCAAAGGCCTGTTCGAACACCTTAGCTGTCTGCAGTTACCAAGATAAAGCGTCTCCAATTCGCACAGGAACACAAAGATTGGACAGTCAAGCATTGGAAAAAAGTCATGTGGTCGGATGAATCATGTTTCCAGTTGCATCATGCAGATAGCAGAGTGCGAATTTGGCGGAAACAGCATGAAAGCATGCACCCTACATGCATGAGTACAACCCTTCAGGATGGTGGGTGCAGTGTTATGGTTTGGGGCATGTTTTCCTGGCATGATTTGGGCCCTTTAATTCATGTGGAACAACGTCTGAATAGCACAACATACCTAAGTATCATTGCTGATCAAGTTCATCCTATCATGTTGATGGCGTATCCCAATGGAGATGGCTTCTTCCAACAAGACAATGCACCATGCCACAGTGCTCGTATTGTGCAGGAGTGGTTTCAAGAACATGAGGGAGACTTTACCTTGCTTAGGTGGCCCCCACAATCACCAGATCTCAATCCAATTGAGCATTTGTGGGATGAAGTTAAAAGAGCCATCAGGCAGCTGGTTCCACAACCATGAAATCTCACAGAACTGGACAGTGCTATTCATCAAGCATGGTGTCAGATTTCTCGCTTCACCTTTCAACATCTCATGGAGTCAATGCCAAGAATTGCCTCAGTATTGAAGGCAAAAGGTGGCCCAATGAAGTTCTGATGGGGTGGTCATAGTAATCTGGCCACTCAGTATATATATCTCACGTTCAAAGGCTGTTAAATCACGTTGTTTACCCATATCTTCAGAAAAAAAAATCACTTCTGTTGTGATAAACAATCTGCTTCCCTATTTATAATGGTCTAGCCCTCTAGCAACTTCAGCACAAAATTATAGCTAATTTGCCTACAAACGTCAGGTGATCATAATAATCTGGGCCACTTGTGTGTGTGTATTTTACCGCTGCTCAATAAAAGTAGCAATTAATTACAAAGTTCATCTGCTGCTTGGAAATTCACAATGTAGAAGTGAACGTGTGTAAGAATGTGTGCGCATGTGTGTGCATATGTACCAGGTATACTAGTTGTGATGGGTGTGGTGTGTGTCGGCCTCCGCAGGTACAGCCTGCACACTGGAATATTCGGGTGGGTATCCGTGGGTGTGCTTCTGCATGTGGGCCTCTCAGGTGTGGCTCATACAGCTTTGTGGGTACAGCTGTGGGGTACAGCTGTGGCTGGTGTGCCTGGCCCACCCATTCTGAAGGCTCCTCAGAGGTGATTGAGGAGACCCAGGGCAGAGAGCAGGGGTCAGAGGGCCAGGCAGGAAGGTAGCGCGATGCCTTGAGTCCGACTCTGCAAAAAGCATCCAGGTTCACCCGCAGCCCAGAACCTGCCCCGACAACTTCCCTTCCATGTCGTCCCCTCTTCCCTTCCAGCTGTAGGTAGGGAGTGAGTGCAAGACCCTTCCGCTTCTGTTTCCCAGGCGGAGGTTTACGAACAGGGTCCTGGCAGGAGGAGGGGCGACGTGTTCATTATGGGAAATAAGCAGCAGGACCGCATTCTAATAAATCAGCGCAGACTTCCGAGCCGCATGGGGTCTCGCGGGCTCCGCCGGCCGTGGAATTTAATATGATATGCTTCAGCCTGCCGGCTAATGGGCTGCTGCTGGCTGCCACGTGATCCTACCTTCCCGGGACGTTAAACGATGCTGAAAAGTGGCCCAGATTTATTTATTGGGACAGTATGTGTTCCTGCCTGTGGGTGTGTGGGGAAATGACAAGTTATGAAAACGGGTATTTGTGAGAGAGGCGGGAGGAGACGGGGCCTGCGCAAGCAGCCTGTGGCCTCCCTCCTGGGTCTGCTGCTGGTTGTGCCCCATCCCAGGGTTGTCCCCGGCTCCCCCAGTTGACACCCCACCCCACAACACAGAGCATCAATTTCCCCATCTGTTAAATTCATTAACTCCATAGGATTCCCTCTTACCTGTCACTCACTCACTCACTCACTCACTCATCCATTCATTCACCCCCAGAACATTCCACCTATGATGGACTGAGCCTGTGCTGGGCTCTGTGAGTACTGCCTACAGGATGGACAAGAGCTTGCCCTCACATAGGGAGGTAGATGGCATCCAATCACTGTGACGTGAGGGGCCATCAGTTTTCTTCCTATAAGCCACCAGGTTCCAGCTGCATCCCCTCCCGCCTGGACCCCCACGCCCTGCAGCAGCCTCTCCACGCCCATGCCTGTGCCACCAACTCCACAGTCCACCCTCCAAATCCTAAACTCCAACCTGAGCATATTGTCCTCTAAACTCCCTCCAGCGGAAGGAGGAGGACACCTTCCACTGGCCTACGCTGCCTGCCGGGCCAGCCCCTCGGAGCTGAGCACACACAGGCCCTGCAAAGCCTTCTTCTCTGCTCTCGGCTCTGCCTCTGCACCTGTTAACTGCTGTCTGACCTTCAGCTCCAGGCAGGCAGGGCCAGGTCTGCTCACATTGTCCCCTCGCCAGGGGCTGACTGGTGCCTAGAAGGTTTTCAGTAGTTCCTGAGTTGGGGTGGAGGGTGGAGGGGTGGGGTGGTGACATGGAGCCCTGTGGGCTGAGGAGGCTTTGCCACGTGACACAGTGCCTGAAAGGGCTGCCATGGGGTGCAGGGCACAGGAGGCTGTAAGGGCCACAGGGACCAGGCAGGGACTCACCTTGATCCTCAGAGTGAGGGGAAGCCATGGGGGAAAGAGCAGCTGGGAGGACCATTACCCAACTCACATTTGTAAGGGTCCCCAGGATGCAGGGGAAAGGCTGATGGTCCACAGAGGGCTGGAGGTTGGCCAAGTAGCAGGAGGCCCCGCAGGTGCCCAGTGGGTGATGACAGCAGAGCAGGAGAGCTGTGGGCTCATTTCCCATCTGAGGAGGAAAGGTGGTGGGGGCTGACCCAACAGGGGTGTGAGGAGAGTGTCTGGTGAGAAGGAGCTGCATTAGTGCCTGCATCCCATCAACCTTTACAGACCAGGCAGGGCCCTGGGCCAGGCCCCTGGGCAATCCCCACGGCAGGTCTCTGTAGATGACAATGCACCTCCAGGGAATTAGGGGAGAGAGGCAGCCTCTCCCTGTAAGGGCTTTGCTTTATCATCTGAAGAGCAGCACCTACTAAGAAGGCCTTCACTGCAGTCTGGGGTTCCCTGGGAGAACCAGTCTGCTGCCTTTTTAAGAACTTGCATTTTGCAGGGTTTAATGGACATTTATGCAGAAGCACAGCCTGTTGGGTAAATGCAGCACTTTACATTAGGCTGAGAAGGCGGAGAGATGGTCTCCACCGCTCACTCCTTATGTGAAGGCGACCTCCAGTCATTCATTCATTCCACACATTCCCTGAGACCTCCTCTGCGCTGGGCTCTGGCTGGGGGTGGGAAGCAGACATGAATGAGCACAGTCCTTCCCTAGAGTGAGAATCACCTTGAAGTGGGTTAAAGGAACACATGAGGACTGCGGGGTTCGAGGCAGGGATGAGCCAGACTGCGGGAGTAGGATCAGCTTTGCAGAGGAGGTGACTGTCAGCTGCTGGGCGAGTAGGAAACTCACCAGCGCACAGGGAAGGCTGGTGTTAGGGACAGAGGAAGAGCCTGGGTGTAGCCCTGGGGTACGCATCTGGGGAATGGCCAAAAGTGTGATGAGACCTGAGGTAAGGTTCTGAGAGAGAGGCTTTGGCTGAGCAGGCTGCCCCGTTGTTCACCTCCAGGGGGCGCACCTGAGGTTCTCCATATTGTCATGCAGGGGTTGGGGGAGGACCCCTCCAACACCCCCGCCCCCAGTGTGGTGCACATGGTGGCCCTGTTGGCCTGGCTGGGGAAAGACTGGGCCCCAAAAGGAGGACCCCAAAGCCAAGGTAGGAGTTTCAGCTGGATCTCTGTGGTAGGAAGCTGTTTTATATTTTTAGGTAGGACGGTGACATGATCAGACTGGCATTTTATTTTATTTTTTTTAATCCTCATCTGAGAATATGTTTTTATTGATTTTAGAGGGGGAGACACAGGGACTGAGAGAGAAACATTGATATGAGAGAGAAACATCAATTGGTTGTCTCCTGCATGCACCCCAACCAGGGATCAAACCCCCAACGTGGGCATGTGCCCTGACCCAGAATCAAACCAATGACCTTTCAATTTACGGGACAAAGCTCAATCAACTGAGCCACACTGGCCAGGGCCAGGTTGGCATTAGAGAAAGGCCACGCTGGTAGTCTTCAGAGGATGTGTTGGCTGCAGAGAGACAGTTGGCTGCTGAAAAATGGCCCATATAGAACACATATTTTGCAAAAATATGACAAAAGGTGAATTCTTTTCATCTGCAAAGAGATGCTACAAATCCACATGAAAAAGACAAGTAGAAACACAGGCAAAGAACATGAGCAGCCAGTTCATAGAAAAGGAAATACAAATGGCTTTTCAACACATAAAAGTCTCAACTTCATCATATGAGAGAAACAAACATTACATTCATCATCAGGATGTGACAAGTTTTTCAGCCATCAGTTGGCAAAGGTTACTGTTTTGACAATAGCTATCATGGGAGCAGGGGGAACTGACCCTCTCACCTTGTTGGCGGGACTGAAAATTGGTCCAGTCTCTTTGGAGGGCAATTTGACATAGCGATTGCAGTTTAATATGCATGTACTCTTTGACTTAGCAATTAGACTTTAGGACTCGGTCATACCTGTACACAAAGATGCATGTGCCAGAACATCCCTGAAGGACTGTATGTAGCAACAGAAAACAGGAAACAACCTAAAAGCATCAATGGGGACCAGTTCCGTAAAGTGAAGTCAGTAACTGCAGTGTGTCATATAGTGGTATGCCATGATGCCATTAAAAAACTGAGCCAGGCCCTGCCCGGTTTGGCTCAGTGGATAGGGCATCAGCCTGTGGACTGTAGGGTCCCGGGTTCAATTCCGGTCAGGTGTATGTACCTTGGTTGCGGCACATCCTCAGTGGGAGGTGTGCAGGAGGCAGCTGATCAATGTTTCTCTCTCATTGATGTTTTTAATTCTCTATCCTTCTCCCTTCCTCTCTGTAAAAAAAATCAATAAAATACTTAAAAAAACAAAACAAAAAACTGAGCAAGCCTGCACATACGCATCATGCAACAATGTCCAAGAAACAGTGTTAAGTGAATAAAAACAGACTGCAGGTCAGTGTACAAAAGGAGGAAAAGAGATATCACTCATGTGTGAGGATTCTTGCACATGTGGCACTGGCTTGGAAAGGACACACAAAACACAGAAACTGTATTTGCCTCTGAGAACAGACTGAGGTTTGAGGGACAGGCATGGATGGGAAATGGCTTGGCAATGTATGTCATTCTGTGCTGTTTTGTTTTGGTCGTATCTATATATATAAAAGCCTAAGGGACCATTAAGACTGAATGACCAGAACGACCAGTCAACCAGTCACTATGATGTGCACTGACCACCAGGGAACAAATACTCAATGCAGGAGCTTCCCCCTGGTGGTCAGTGTGTTCCCACAGCCAACCTCCCTCAGATCCTCCCTGCAGTCAGCCAATCTCCCAAGCCACACACCCCCGCCCCTCCGCCAGCCAGCCCCCACCCATGCAGGAATTCATGCACTGGGCCTCTAGTATATATATAAATTCATTACCTTCATGTGTGCACTGTGTGTGTGTGTGTGTAGCTATTGCATATTTAAAAAAATTAGCAAAGCAGCAAGATGCCAAGTGGCTGGGTGTCCTTCTCAGGTGGTGGTTCTCATTTTTACCCAAGCTCCTTGAAGAATGAATTTCCATGAAGGTGAAATTTCCAGATATATTACCAGACTCAAAACTCTTTAAAATCTTTTTTAAAAGGGAAAGCTACGTAAACCGTATAACAGTCTTGCAGATCTTAGAAAGTGGAGGCTGCGGAATGTCGGGAACACTCACGGCTGCCCTGAAGCAAGGGGCTCCAAGCCCTGCACCAAGGCTCCTTCCTCTCTGCCTGGACGGGGCTCTTGTCCTTTCCCTCCTAGCAGATTTCCCTCTTAATGGGCGTGGAGCACAGAGGAAGTGTCGTCTCTGGGCCCTGAATGGGCAGCTCTTTACAGGCTGCAGAGCCAGGAGCCCTGGCATTGGGGCAGGACGCTGTGGGGTTGTGGCTCTATGGGGGCCCTGGGACATTCTGACCTGCGATAATAATGTGGATGGCTGCTTCCCTCTCCATGCTGTCCCACCAGGGCCCCTTCGGTGGCCTTGGCTGTAGAAGGGGAGCAAGCCACCCGCCTCACCGCCATTGCCACAGAGCCTCTGACAGGCATCCAAACTCCAGGGACATGGCACTTCCTCCCTAAGGGTGACTGTCCCCTGCAGATGAAGGGGTGGGGGTTTTCCAAACACCTCCCTCCAGCTGCCCCGGGATCTCACAGGTTTCTTGAGGCAACATTTAGCTTCCCAGGCCGTTGGCTGTCAGGGAAGGAAAAATTAAAAGGAGCCCTTTTCTCACCAATTGACCCAAAATGAATAAGCTTTGTCCATCCTGGTGAACTTGCTGTCAAACATTATCACACAGAAAAAAATCATCAATACTTTGCGGCCGTTTATATACAATGAGACTGTTAGCAACACTCAGCTTCATTTTATTATTGCATTTTATAAAGTTACCAAGACAACTGAGGGCGAGTGATGGAACCTCGACTTTATGCGCCACGAAAATTTAATAAAGAATTTTTAAAAGCCGTTAAGAGGCAGGAGCAGCCCAGCAAGCAGCAAAGCCCCCCACGGAGGGAGGAGGCTCGAGCAATGAGCCCTCTGGTCAGACCTCAGGGGCCACGAGGTGGGCAGAGGACTCCCTGGATCCCTCTTTCCTTTCCTCAGAGGACATTTTAGATGCTTCCCCAATGCCATGTCCCAAGCCAGGCTCCTCACACTCATGATGGCACGGTCTCCTCCGTAGAGGCCAGGACGAGGGCAAAGAGGTGAAGTCCCTGGTCACTTAGTGAGAGTGACAGCAAAACCCAGCCCTTCGCCCTTCCCACTGTCACCCAGGGCCCCTCTGGGATCCTCAGCCCTCGTCTTCCCCACTTGGGAGAATATTCCGCTGATTTCTTCCACTGTCCAGCTCCTGGCCTGGCCTCTGCAGCTGGGAGGGGTCTGGGGAAGCTGGCAGGTCCCGATGGCCTGAGACCAAGGTGCTGGTTAGCAAACACCTCTGTGTGGGAGGAAACATTTCCGCGAGCTCTTGGTGGGCTCATGGCTACCCCTGGGTGCACCAAGCCCCTTGTTCTCTGCTCCCGACATGAGACTTAGAGGCCAATTGTCAGAAATGAGAAAAACATCAGTCATTTTGCCATTAAAGCTCAGTGGTGCTCAGCATGTGTGTTCGTGCATGTGTGTGCATGTGTGTGTATGTGTGTACCATATGCACAAGCACTGGGCCTTTCTAGTTACACACAAATAAAGACTTTTGGTCACTAGAGATGGAGGTAATTGAATATGTTGACCATTCTACAAAACTCCTTTGTCCCCGGGAACAGAAAAAAATGTGAACTTATCCCAAGAGGGAGAAATCCATATGCTACACAGGCAAATGTCCCTCACATCCATCAAACCAAGCAGGAGATTGGCAGAAGGCTCCATCAAGGCGAGGCGGGTCTGTGGTAAGTTCGCACCCCGTGGAGAGGACCAGGCTCCCAGAGGGGACAGGGCGTCCTTTCTCAGCTTCCAGGGAAGGCGCTCAGAGGCCCAGCATTTCAAGCCCCATTCTCAACTGCAGGGCCATTAATCAAGACATTAAAACAATTAAGCTATTCTGCTGTGATACGCTGCCAATCACAAGGCCAATGCCAGGTGCCAGAGGAGCAGCAGAGGCTACTTCTCAGCTCGTGGATGTCTTCGCGTGGGAGGATGGCAGGAGGCACCAAGGGAGCGGGTGGCTGCTGCGTCTGTCTTGATGGGTTGCAATGTTCAAGAAGGAACCTTTCCCTCCCCCTCCTCACACCTGGCTTACACGAGAGTCCATCCGAAGACAACCCGGCACTGGGCAGCACTCTGTTTTATAAAACACTTCCACGTGTACCATCCTTTCCATTCTTCATTCCCAGAGATCAAGTGAGAGAGGCCTGTGCCCCCCCAATAGGCTCAGGGACCCGGAGCCCGTAGGATGCATGTGGCCCACCACTGGGCCTTTCTGGGGGCTCAGCAAGATCAGGTAGCCCTGAGCTGAGCCCCCAGCCTCTCCCAGCCTGAGACGTAGGCTTCCACATCTGTGAAATGGGCCCAAGCCCTCTCCCCGCTGGGGTGCACAGCTATGGTGCCGAGAAAGGAGCACAGGATTTGGAGCCAGGGGGCCTCCCTGGGAGTCCAGGCTCAGCCACGAGGCCTTGCACACTAGTCCCCAAATGTGAAGAGACGGTGATGAAAACCCCTATCCTTTGCTGGGCTGTGGGGGACTCGATGAGAAGGGGCTGTAAAAGTGCTTTGTAAACTGTGCTGCATTGAACTGATGTCAAATTCAGTTTGGGAAGGGAGCTGGTTCTAGAAAAGGCACAGAGTGCCATTCTGAGTGTCTGGGCTCCTCCCCAGCGGGTCCCACCACCCCACTGCCAGCACTCACGTGGGGATCATCTATCTGATCTGACCCACCCCACGCTGTGCAATCACAGGCTGCTTCGGAGCAGGAGAGACAGCTGACACGCACTACACAGGGACTGGCATGAACCCTGCACCTGTCTGGCTCTGAAAGAACTTACTGTTGGTGGGAGCAATGCTGTGATGCCACAGGGCAGGTGTGATAATAACGAAGGAACTTCCCAGGTTCTCACAGGTACAGGAGGGTGTGGTTCATCTCTTTAGGGGATTTGCATAGGGGACATTTGAGCTTGACCTTGAAAGAGAAATGTTTCCATGGACAGAGGGAGAGGGGACAGCAAATTGCAAGGACAGGAGAGCACGGAGTGGGCCTGTACCCTGTGGCCTTCCCATCGTGGTAAGAACCAGAATGTTCTCTTCCCACATGGTGAAAATAGATACAAACACACAAGCAGTACGATACTTAGGAATAAACCTAACCAAGCAGGTAAAAGACCTGTACTCGGAAAACTATAGGACGTTGAAAAAAGAGATTGAGAAAGATTTAAACGAGTGGAAGAATATACAGTATTCATGGATTGGTAGAATCAACATCATTAAAATGTCCATACTACCCAAAGCAATCTATAGATTCAACGCAATCCCCATTAAAATACCAACGGCAAATTTCACAGACCTAGAACAAACCATCCAAAAATTTATATGGAATCAAAAAAGACCCCGAGTAGCTGCAGCAATCTTGAGAAAGAAGAACAAAGTTGGAGGGATCACAATACCAGATAACACGTTATACTACAAAGCCACTGTACTAAAAACCTGGCACTGGCACAAGAACAGGCATATAGGTCAATGGAACAGAACAAAGACCCCAGAAATTCACCCAAGCCTTATGCTCAATTAATATTTGACAAAGGAGGCTAGACAATGGAGTCAAGGCAGTCTCTTCAATAAACAGTGTTGGGAAAATTGGACAGATACATGCAAAAAAATAAAAAAATAAAACTAGACCAGCAACTTACATCATACACAAAAATAAACTTAAAATGGATAAAAGACCTAAATGTAAGACGTGAAACCATAAAAATATTAGAAGAAACCATAAGCAGCAAAATCTCAGACAGCTATTGCAGCAATATGTTTACAGATACATCTCCTAGGGCAAAGGAAACCAAGGAGAAAATAAACGGGACTACATGAAAACAAAAATCGTCTGCACAGCAAAAAAAACCATCAACAAAACAACAAGAAAGCCCACTATTTGCCAATGATACATCCAGTAAGGAGTTAATCTCCAAAATATATAGGGAACTCATACAACTTAACAAAAGCAAGACAAATAATCCAATTAAAAAATGGGAAAAGGACCTAAATAAACACTTTTTGAAAGAAGACATAAGGAAGGTCAAGAGATATATAAAAAAATGCTCAAAATCACTAATCATCAGAGAGATGTAGACCAAAATGACAATATCACTCCCACCTGTCAGAATGGCTATCATCAACAAATAAACAAACTGCAGGTGTTGGCGAGGTTGTGGAAAAAAGGGAACCCTAGTTCACTGCTGGTGGGAATGCAGACTGTATGGAGAACAGTATGAACTCTCTTCAAAAAATTAAAATTGTAACTGCCATTTGACCTAGTGATCCCACTTCTAGGAATATATCCTAAGAAACCCAAGATTTGGAAACAGCCCAAGTGCCCATCAGCAGATGAGTGAATAAAAAAAACTGGGGTACCTTTACACAATGGTTATGTGGCAATAAAAAAGAAAAAAACCTCTTACCATATGCAACAGCGTGGATGACCTTGGAGTATTATGCTGAACAAATAAGTCAGGCAGAGAAAGATAAGTATCACATGATCTCACTCATATGTGGAATCTAATGAAACAAATAAACTGATGATCAAAGATAGAGCCAGAGACATGGAAGCATGGACAGACTGTCGGACCTCAGAGGGAAGGCAGGTGGGTGAGAAGAGATCAGCCAATAAACTTGTACGCCTATCTGCATAATCTGCGGTCACAGACAATGGGGTGCTGAGGACCTGGGGTGGGGGGCGGGGCCAGGAGGGAGTGGGCTAGAAGAGGTTAATGGGGAAAAAGAAGTACCTATGTAATACTTCCAACAAAGATTAAAATAAAATAAAAAAACAGATGCAAAGAGCAGTGGGAGCATGGGTCAAGGGCAGGCGCCTGAGGTGTTTGGAAACGTTCCTGGGAGACTGAGTGCAAGTTGCTCGCGACTGTGTACGGCTGTGTGTGTGCTGCCTCAACTGCTCCAGTGGGTGTGAGTGCAGGGGACTCAGGAGACAGGGAGGGTGGTGGGAGGGAGAAGACAAGGACGGAAGAGGAGGAGGACAGATGTGCTGGTCTGGGCACACTCCTGCCCACAGGGCCTTCCTCCTTGCCCTTCCTTTGTGATCATTTCCTGAGCCCCCTGTGTGCCAGGCACTGTGCTGATGCCCTCAGACCTGGCATCCTCCTGACTCGGAGTGTGATGTCAGCTCTTCCCAGGGCTGCCAGGATGCATTAAAGGGGACCCTCTGAGCAAGGGCCACATTAACCCAGATCCAACAACACTGTGGGGAGCGTGACTCTGCAAGGGCACAATGCCCCTGTGGCTGCCTGTGAGGCTTCCCCTCTGAGAGGAGGGGACACAGGTGGAGACAAGAGGGGAGCCTACTCTTGTGCAAGGAGTTCCCCTTTTCCTCCCACTGCCTCTGGCACCTGGGTCTGGCCTCATGTTCCTCCTCGTCCTAACCCTCAACAGGTCTTATCTGCTCCCCTCAGGAGCCTTCTCCTCACACAGGACGCCCAGTACACAGGAGCCTTGGGCAGTGCTGGCCACACAGAGAGCACCCCAGATGGGGAGGGCTTTAGGCAGAGGCCATACAACCATGGGACTCCTGCCTTGGGGTCAAGGTCAAACAAAGTCAGGCAAAATGACCCCGTGGCTCCTGCCAGCTTGAAGGCTTGAGGAGCCATAGCTAGTGACTTCTTAATCATTTCTTCATTAATAACTAACCAAACACTCAGCAGCAGGCAAGCTAGTGAAATAAATGAGCTAATGTGTTAACTACACCCGTGTAGCACACGATAGGATAGGAGTCGAGGGTATTTCCACTCCATCCCGCAGAGCGGAGGCAGGAAGTAGGCATGATGCTTCCGGGCTTCAGCCAGTGCTCCCACTGGGCCCCGCAGACCCAGGACTTGGCTGCCTCATATCCTTTCCTCGCCACAGTGCAGTCTGGGGCTGTTGGTTCTCCAAACACAACAGCTTCACCCCCGCTGTTGCTTCCCATGAGCTCAGAATAGGAGATGCCATCTGTCGCCTTTGGGATGTCATATGTCCACTGTGACTTGCAAACAGGTTTACCACCACGAGGTCCTGGGAGGAAGGCAGGCACGAGTCAGTCGGCCTCCCGGAAGCGCAGGACCCACAGCTGGCAGAGTCCCGGCAGGAATCCCAGCAGCCGGCGTTTCTCCACGTGGGAGGCCCAGGGCCTCTCTCCAGCCCTGAAGGGCTTGCTTGTTCTGGGAGGACAGAGTGGCCCTCAGGACAGAGCGCGTGTGGAATGGGAGAACTTGCCTGTGTCAGGTGGGAGGTGGCCCTCCACCAGCGGGGCAGCAGAGGTGGCTTCCTGGGGCAGGCCACCGTGAGAGGGCCGGCTCCCAAACCTGCCACTCTGGCCACACACCAGACGCTTTTCATCCAGCAGGGACAGGTGGTATTCACACAGGTCGATCAGCGAGGCCACCTGCTGGTGCAGGGGCAGCATCTTGAACTTCCTCTGAGCCAGGTAAAAGAAAGCCTCTATGAAGGCCTGCAGGCACATCCCTGTGGGGAAGAGACCCGTGTCAGCAGGTGTGCAACAGCTGCCCTGACTCCATTCACTAGCACTTCCCACCAGAGTTCCCATTCTGGAAACGAAACAGGGCTCCATCACAGGCTCCCACCTACCATGCACCCAGCTGGGCATACACAACCACGGGCAGATATGATCCTTTAAGCAACCCTATGCAGTAGGTTTAATTAGCCCTATTTTACAGATGTGAACACGGAGTCTCAGAGAGGTGGGGAGACCTGGTCCTCTGAGTAGGAAGGGGTGGAGTTGGGATTTAAGCCTAGTCCAAAGCTGTAGCACTCGGCACCACCAAAAAATGCTCCTGCTAAAAGCCAGGCCCTGATTCACCGGGCGGGGGACGGTCACTCAGGTCAGCCCAATCTGACAGCAATGCTTCACGTCTGGAGAGAGGTGCTGGCTTCGTGGGTATGTGTCAAAAGTCATCACCTTGGGCCTTAAGATGTGTGCACTTGGCTGTATGTAAAGTTTACCTCAAAAAGTAAAATACAACTGACCCCTTCTCTCTACCCAAAACTATATTCTGCATCATATTAATAATAGTCTCCTCTGTGCTCCTGGAATGTCCTTTCTTCTTGGGATCTGAGCTCAAAATCACTTGTTCATAGACCTTCCCTGGCTCCCAGCTTAGACCCGGGCCCACACAGCTCCCGCACTTCCCTTTAGAGCGCACACTACGGCTTGGTCAGGGCTCGTCTGTGTGGCTCTCTGACACTATCTTCCTTGCTGGCTTGTGAGCCCCAGCTCACCACTGCACTTCTAGTCCCAGGCACCCAAAGGTGCTCTATATCGTCACGCTGAATGAATGAACGAGTTGGTTCTTGGCACTTTACAGACAGTATCACTAATCCTTACAAGGCCTTTTTGGGGTCAGTCTTATGCCCCAGTTTACAGACGAGGAAACGACTCAGAAAGGTTGAGTAACTTCCTTGAGGTCACACAGCAGAGAACAGTGGCCTGGAAATTCAAATTCTGATTCCCAATTCGTTTAACTAAGTTGTGCTGCATGAAGGGTTCTGAGTCTTCCCAATGTCCAAGTGAAAATGAACCCCATGACCCAAATTCATGGGATTCCCTGGGCCCCTTGGGGAAGGGGGCACGAGGCTGGTCCGAATCTGATCGGAGGTTGGTGCCCAAGACTCTGCAGTGTTTGAGATGAGGCTGGCTCTGCCTCTGCTGGCCCACACCTTCCCAGGGACCCTGCTTCCGGCTCAGAGGCATTATTCACCCACTTCTGCCACCACAAGTGGAGCCAGGTCACGGGGGGAGTTTGTAAATACTGGGTTCCATGTGGACCCTGGGATATGAGAGCTCTTTTCGCCTTGGGAACCTGAGCTGAGCAAAGCTGTTCTGTCTCTTTCTGAGTCCACAAGGCTCCTTTGCGCGGCTTCTTTTGACTCCCGATGCGCTGCAAGCCCCCTGCTCTGCTTGGCCCTGACAGGAGGAGTTGACAATGAGAACAAATAACCCCGGTGTAAAACCCTGTAATGTACACAGTGGGCTGGTGGGTCAGAGAGGCAGCGAATCAAGACACAGACGCTTCCTAATCACCGAGTTTGGGGCCAGGGCTCTCCTAGGATGTGTGTGCCTGCCTGTGCCTGTGTGTCACTGTAGGCGGGAGAGTCAGGCGCATGCAGAGTGGAAGAGGTCGGGATCCAGAGCCAGAGAAGCCCAGTGCTGCCCCAGCCTGCAACTCTCCTGCTTGTGGTCTAAACAGCACTTCCCAAAGAGGGGTCTGCAGCCGGGTGCCACGTCCAGGAACTGCGAGGCCCAGCCCTGACAAGGCGCTTGGGCAGGAATGTAAATGCCCCTTCTCATCAATCACCTTGTTTAGTTCAGTTGGCATCATCTTGCGGCAAGTTTCCCAACAAAGGCAGCAGCGCGTGCTTGCATGCTGGCTCAGCCTCTTGTTCGGGACTGTGAGGAGCAGTTCATGGACGGCGCTTGTGAGCAGCTCGGGTCCACACAGCCCTCCCCAGCTCCAACATGCATGCCAGGCGCCACAATCTCGTCAAATGCAGATCTGAGGTGGTGCCTGAGACCCTGCATTCCTGACAAGCTCCCATGATGCCCGGCTGCTGGCCCTCGGAGCATGCTCTGAGCAGCAAGGGCTGAGTGCCTGCTACTCAGCAAATATTTGTTTCCTCTCCTTAATTGAAGGCAGACAGTGATTAGAGCTATAATGCACAGAAAAAATACACCGAGGACCTTTCCCGGGGAAAAAAAAGCATGGCTAAATGATTTGGAAGAAATTCTAAAACGAGAAGTAGGATTTAATGTTATGCTAGGTTTGCTTGTCTATATGTTCTGATTTTCTGTAGTAAACACATATGCAATTCTAAAATATGCTATTGAAAATTCTAGAGGTTGGAAAGGGGGTGCAAGGGCCGCTGCTTTTAATGATGAGCCCTTTGCTACTATTTAAATTAGAAGTTATGCACTTGTATTACTTTGAAAAAAATATAATGTAAGCTTTCTGCATATATGTTCTACTTGGACCTCTATTAACTAATATATTTGTGGAAAACAGACGAGGAAGTACAGGGGAACGGGACATCACCGAAGTCAGAGGTCAGGTGCTGGCAGTTTGCTCTGGTGAGGTCTCCTCCTGGCCTACAGTCGGCTGCCTCTCTCTGTGTCCTCAATGGCAGAGAGTGAGCCAGCTCTCTGGTCTCTCTTCTTCTATGGACATAGTCCCATCAGATCAGAGCCCCAGCCTTACGACCTCATTACACCTTCATTACTTCCTTAGAGGCCTGTCTCCAAATACAGTCACATTGGGGTTAGGGTTTCAACATATGGGCTTGGCAAGGACAGTCAAGCCCACAGCACCCAGCATGCTCAACTCTGTTGAGGTGCAACCCAGCTCCTGGGGACACTCTCCTCCCACGAGCCAAGTCTCTAAAATGACATTCAGCAGAAACATAAGTAATCCTACCCTCTTCTCTGCTCCCCCCTCCCCCTGATCAATGTCTTTGGTGACATTGCTTTAGTGACCCATGACAATAAAAGTAATGAAAGGAAACAGTAACAGTGAATATTTATTGAGCCCTCATTAAGTGCACGGCCCTGGGCTAAGTGTGGTTATTTAACTTAATTCCACAGAAGCAGGTAGGTGGAAGCATCAAACTCAAACCAGTTTCACATTAGAGGTTCGTCAAAGTCACACATAGCTGATAGGCGGCAGACCCCAAGGACCACTGTCTTGACCTCTTTACTCAGCGGCTGCAAGGAGTGTTAATTCCAGTTGCTGAGAAGAAAGAGACAGCCGCCTTGCCTCCTCTGTAGGCTCCCAGCAGCAAGGCGCAGTCAGGTCTGCCCGGCTCCACACAAGGCTGTTCCCACCTGCCTCCCACGCCCCAAGATAAGCTGTTGAGTATTTTTTTGAAACTCCACTTGGGCTGACGGATGTCGCTGGAGAAAGTGGCCTTTGAAACGTTCCAGTTGTAGCCGTATGCACGTCTCTCACCCGAGACAGCCACTTGGATACTGGGATGCGGCCCCTGACAGAAGATGGCCTCATTCTGTCAATCTAGCGGGGGAGGGCGGGGGAGGGTGGGCCCACGAGCTCCTCTGGCTCGTCTTCCCCTCTCCACTCCCAGGGAGGGGTCCCGCACTCGGCTTAGTGACAGCCCTGGTGGCTGCTCTCTGATAATCCCATCGTCTATTTTAGGGCTTAAGGATGGAAACAAGAATAATACCTACGAGTGCACAGCACTTGCCAATTTATAAAGAATACCCGTTTCCTTATCTGGCCCTCAGAGGATGCTTGGAAGACGGTGTTACTGCAAGTGCTCCCCGTTTACAGTTGAGGAACACAGACCCAGACAGGCAAGCGGCTTGTCACAGCCCCCTAAGTGGGCGAGGCAGCACTTACACCCACACCCATCTGACTCCCAGGCCCAGCCGTTTGCCTACATCAGACATCCACGAATTATCTCATAGTTCACAGGGCACATTTGCATATGTGAGATGATTACATCATTGTCGGCTGCTGCAGATGCTACCCCAGACTGACTAGGAGAGGCTTCTTTTCCTCTCCAACATACTGAGCTCCTTGCTAGGGCTTCTGTTTCACGGCGCTGGTGTGCTGGGCTGGGGCAGCTCTTCCCAGTCCCTTCTTCTCTCCCAGCCTTAAATCTCTTTCCCATTACTCACCCAGAATAGACGTTTCTGTCTCACAGTGCGATCCTAAACGTGTAATACACAGCCTTCCATTTGGAAGCGTCTGTAGGAAATAAAGCTGAGTGATCTTGACTAGAATTAGCTCAGTGATTCCTCTTCGTGTGGTGGAATGTTCCCCACAAGAGCGATCTGCGAAGGCGGCGTGACTCCGGGTGGTTAATCACTGGCCTCCCATCCCAGTCCACTTGCCACTCTGGGCACCCCCAGCCTGGCTCCTGGGCGGCTGCCCCACGGGCCTCAGACATCACTTGTGTCTCTCCAGGCCTGCGGGGGGTGTCTCGAGGAACTGCACAGGGACAGCAAACCTGGGCATGCCCTGTGAGGCAGCATTCAGGTCTGTGGAAGAGTGACGGGCAGTCAGACGGGCTGGGCTGGGTCCCAACTCTGCTGCTTACTAGCTGTCTAGTCTCTAGCAAGTCCTTTCAGCTCTCAAGGACTCTGTTTCTTTGTCTGTAAAGTGGGGACTGTCCTGCCTGCCCCTTTCACAAGGCACTGCCCAGAATAGCCCAATACATGCTTCAAAATAGCAGTGGCACCACTGCCCAACACCCCCACTCTGATGCTGCACCCTCCCCTCCCAGCGACCACCCGCAGTGCTCTCAGGACACCAGTTTACCCTTCGATGCAGAGAGCTGGCTGCTTGTCTCCACGCGTGACTGTGGCAAAGCCAGGGGGCCTTTGCCTCCCTCTCCAGCTCTCACAGAGCGGGCTCTCAACAAGCGTTCGCAGGATGAATAAGCCCACAGACTGGGCCACAAGAGGAAACCCTGCAGGGAGGTTAGGTCTTTGCGCCTGTGCACTGCGTGGCTTTGAGCAGTTCCCTCCAGCTCTTGCCTCACTTCTCCGCTTTGTAAAAGGAGCGGCAGCCTGGCGACTTCTCGGGATTCCAGCAGCACTGGGAGTGGTGGCAGCCGCTGAATGTTTTAAAAATGGTAACGAAAATCACACACCACATTTACTGAGGGCGCGCCGCCCACCAGGACTCTGACGGTGCATTTTCCCTGTCCATGCTCACTTAACCTCACGGCAACCTGAGCAGCCCGGCCACCTGCCCAAGGTCACACTGTTGGAGAGTGGTGGGGCTGGACGCCACCACTGCTCCACATGGTCTCTCCCCACACCACGAGGGAACCTCCTCACAGCCCATCTTCCAAGAGAAGAAAGGGAGAGCTCGGCACAGAAGTCACATTCTCACAGTCACAGTGTTTAAGCGTCACCTTTGTCCTTGGCTAGATGGAAAAATTAATAAGGGTCAGGAAGGAACCATCAGCCGACTTTGCAGAAAACCATTACCTCCAGAGGCCTGCAGTGCCAATAACAAACATAATCAAAGACAAAGGCAGCTGTTCCATCATTTCACTGACCACAGGTCACACCACTGCACCAGACTGCCCCAGAGGTCCAGTCCCTTCCAGCGTCACCCCTGATTCCACACAGCATGGACACAAGTCCCTAAGTCATGATCTGGGAAGACAGTCTGAGGACTGGTCACCACTTCCTGCAACTTCTTTGTGCTATTCCAGATGCTTCTTGTGGGATTAATGGTTCCAACGGGACCTTCTGAGGCTCAACACTCACTCCCCAGCAAGTGGTCAAAATCTCTGGCTCAAAAAGGACTTTGAAGATCACGCAACTCAGACCTTACACGATAATAATAACACCCAAAACGATAAGAATGAATAAGAGCAGCTGGCATACGGTGCATGCTTGGTACATACCAGGCACTGCAGCAAGCTCTTTGGGACCCTCTCAGTTAACTCTCTAAGTGAAATCTGGGTGGTAGGTGCACTTATGATCCCCACCCATTTCACCCTTTGGTTGTTCACTTGTGTTCAATGACGTATTGAAGGATTGCTTTGGTCTTGGTTGGCCCTGCAGGCTTCGGGGGTGCAGGGAGGTAGGGACATACATTCTCCCCGAGTCCCAGTCTGGAGGTGGTAGTGGTGGGATTTGAACCCAGGCTGTGAGTCTGCCCTCACAGTGTCAGGTTTACTCAGGGAGGCAGGGAAGAAGCTGTAAATCGTGAGTTGGCAAAACTGACTCTAGCACTTTGTCTAGCTCCCCGTAGTTTCCCTGTGAGATTCGCAGCCACGGCTGCCCTCCCTGACACTGCAAACAACGATCACCTAGCCCACACATGGCCATCTCTACTGAGGGGTGCCCAGCACGTCCCCAGGAGGCCCCTTCTTGCTGTGTGCGCTCTACCTCAGAGCTGACATGTGCAAAGCCTCCCTACTTGGGCTGCTTTCCCACAGAGCAAATCTTACCCTTCCCCACAATGGCCTGGCTCTGGAGGATTTGTAAGGCAGCAGCCTCGTTATTAATACCACCTGACCTCCCATCAGGTGGATGTGGGGGTGAGGGTAGGGGGATGCAAGCCCCTGTGTGGAAGGGAAGGGGACACAGGGAGGGGAGAGAAGGCTGTGGAACTGAGGAGTGGAGTGTTAGAATGCAAAGGAGAAGCCTGGAATTTCCTGGGACAGGCAGGCAAGCGTACAGAGCCCTAAGGAAGGAGAGGTAGGTAATCTGGAGTCAGTGCCTTGCTGCCCCATCTCCTCAGTCTCTTCCCTCCTCCTGGATCGTGCCCATCAGCCATCAGATACACCCTGGGTCCTGCATTGTTGAAGAAGAGGCCTTGACAGGGCATCTCACTGGGCATTCGATCACTGCTCCCTGATCAGCTACATTTCCCAGAAAGATGTTGGCACCTTGCTGTCTCCACAGCCTTCCCCCTCTCATTGGGGGGGGGGGGGCATTCGAGACCCCTCCACCAACTGCTTTTGCCAAAAGACTGGGAAATGTCTCTTCCCTTCCTCTTAGTTCGCTCTCTCCACAGCATTTATTAATGTTCGTGGACACCCCTCTTCTTGAAAAATTCTCCTCACTCTCTGACACCCCACTGGCCTGCTTTTCTTGTATCTTCCTAGGAACTCTGGCTCAGTCACCTGTCCTCTGCTGGCTTCTCTCTGCTTCACCTGGCCCAGGCCCAGCTTCTCTTCTCTCTTCCTGTCCTTCATTCCCTAGGCTTTAAATAGCCATGCCTCCAATCTTCATCTCCAGACCAGACTGCCCCTCCTTCAACTGGGATATCTCATTAGCATCTCAAAAAGCCCCTTAGAAATAGATTTCATGGACTCCCTTCCCAATCCTACTTTTACTCAAATCCTACCCATTTCAACAAATAAAATCCTGTTTAAGCCAGAAATCCAAGAAGCATTGTTGAAACTCCTCTCCCAACGTGCAGAGTACTTCACACCCTTGCACTTCACCTCGACCACCACCATCACCACCACCACCACACCCTTCCACAGCGGGAGAGGCCATCCCTCCCTGGACTTCCTCGAAGCCTCCTCGCTGGTGTCCTCGCTCCCACCCTGCCCCCTTCCTACCAGCATCCAGAGCATCCAGAGCATCCAGAAGCAGGAACCAAGCCAGGGATTCTCCTGCTTTAAGCTGCCCCACATTCGGAACATAATCCATATTCCTTAGCCTGCTCTGAGCTGGCTTCTGCAGCGCCCCCAAACCCAGTGCACCCTCCTTGTCCTGGGTGCCTCCCTATGTTTAATGTCTGTGCCCCCTCCCCCTGCTGTCTTTCATTTCCTAGAAGCTGCTGCACACTTTCCCAGCCGGGGCTCTTGTCAGGGGCCATCCCTCTGCCAGACACCCTTTCCCTGGTCTCTACCTGGTTTGCATGTAGATCTCAGCTCCCTGATCCACCTCCTAATATAAATCAAGCTTTCTCTGCTATTCTCCTTAAAAACAGTTATTTTATTTCATAGAATTCAGTACATTTATTTTTAAATGCTTCTGTGTTTAATGTCTGTCCGTCTCTGCTCCTAGATGTCAGGGGCCTGGGGCCCGGGTACTGGTCACTGCACATTCCATCACTACTGCCATGTAGTCAGCGCTTGTGAATGCCAGGTGTCTAACTGAATGAAATTCATCTGTGTAGTGCATGGCATGAGGTAGGTGTTTGACAAATGTCAATTCTCTCGTTCCTTCCCTACTTGGGTCACGGACAGATTTTGTGAGCAAGCCTTTAGCATCCGTTTAGGATAGAACCCAGGCTTTGTATCACAGAGGCCTAAGGTCAAATCCAGATCTGCTAGGGGGCCTTGGCTCATTTTGGGAGCCTCAACTCTCCCCTACCCTGCCTGGCTCTTGCTAAGAGGGAGAAGGTGAGGAGGTTTCAGTGAGAAAACATAGAGCAGTGGTTCTCAACCTTCTGGCCTTTTAAATACAGTTCCTCATGTTGTGACCCAACCATAAAATTATTTTCGTTGCTACTTCATAGTGATGTAATGTTGCTACTGTTACGAATCGTAAGGTAAATATCTGATATGCAGGATGGTCTTAGGCGACCTCTGTGAAAGGGTCGTTTGACCGTCAAAGGGGTCACGACCCACAGGTTGAGAAGCACTGACATAGAGGGAAGGGGCCCCACCTGGTGTTCAGCCCGTGGAAGATGCCCTGTAAATGTGACCTTTCTTCACTGTCTTTAAGCCATCAGCGGGGCTAGGCCTGGCAGAGAAATGTCTGCTGCTGGGGACGAAGACTCAGAATCTCCATCTACTGCAGCTCTTCTTCGTTTCCCAAATAGTGCAGCTGAGGGCAGTTAGACCACCTTCTCACCCAGCAAAGGCAGCATGGCCTTGCTCCCTCTGCCAGGAGCTCAGCAGGAGCCCTGGAGGTGGACTGAGTCCTGTCCTCAGGAGAGATCCCTTTGAGGAGCTCTGAGGAACCAGCCTGTCACTTGGAGAGGTGAGGAGAGGCAGATCAGTGTCAAAAATAAGACAGAGAGGTGGGTTTCAACTTGACTGGTATTAAGAATGTCACTTTAGAGTACAAATGAGAGAAGAGAAATGCTCTTTTATGCCCGAGTTTATTTTTGTCACTTTGTCAGCGAGAAATTGCAGCCCTGAGGGCATTGGAGCTGCACAGAATTACCCAAAACATTAACATGCAAATTGCCTTCTTTAGAGAAGGTAATTTTATTAGTGCAGGAAGCGTTTCTCTCCCTGTACTCACTTCAGGAGCAGGGCTGTGGGGGCGAGGGGATCACTGCAAATGGAGAGTCCTGAGCTTGGTTAGGGTTCTATTACCTCCTCAACTAGGGGCCACACGAGTGTAGTGGACAAGTGACTTGTTCAAGATCATACAGCATCAATGGCTGAAGGGGTAGAATTGAGGTCGTGTGCCTGTGTCTCAGTTAACTAGGTGAGCAACAGGGAACCCTTCGGATCCAGGAAATAGCTACTTCGAGAACAAAGGACCCAATGAGATGCCATCCATCCATCTACTCATTCATTTATTCACTCACTCACCCACTCACTCACTCATGTATTCCTTCAGTAAAGCTTTGATGGTGCTAGGTACGCCCTGGGCTCCAGACATGAATCAGGCACGAGCATCACCAGCTCAGCAGACCCTGAGGGCAGGTGCAGAGGGGATGCGGACTTCTGCAAACACCTGTGACCCAGCAAGGTAAGATCTATTGCAGGGTACCAGGAACCCACAGAGCACAGAAGAGCGAATGACTGACTGGAAGGAGGGAGAGGGACCTGGAAGCTTCACAAAGGTCTCACATGTGGGCACTGTCCAGGCCATCAAGACAGGGGATGTCATTGCAGGCAGGGCCATGTGCCTGACCAGAGGCATAGATGGAAGCGTGTTGGCCTGGCCAGAGCAGCCTGTGGCTACTGCACAGGGTGTGTGGGAGGAGAGTGGGACGAGGTTGGGGGCTGGGATGGCAGAGGGTGAACAGGAGGTTGGCCAGGCCAGTCTCAAGGCTGAAGAACTTGATTTTATTCTGCAGGGCCTGTTCAGAACAGAGCCACGTTCCCTTGAGACTTCAGGAGGGAGGGGGTGTCCCAGACCCTGGAGAGCCAAAGTGACAGAAGGTTGTATGAGGCTGCGCTTATATAAGCTTGCTCCTCCCTTCACAGAAGCAATCTGTGGGGAAGTGTGGGCAGAATACCCACCTGCTACTGAAAAAAAAGCACCTCAGTCATGTAAGGTCTTATGAACAGTCCAGGTGTGCTCCCTTTCCCAGCAGGCTGCCATCCTGTGCCCTGGGCCGGACGGCAGCTGCATCTTATGACTGTTGTGGGGCACAGGGAACCACTCCCACAGCTCGGGGGGCTGCCTTTTAGGGAAGCAAAGGGAAACTGAAGTCATTTCAATTACACATGGAGCTGTTGTGGAGATACTCAAGGGGTGTACTCTATCTCAGGGTTTCTCAACCTCAATCTCTTTCAGATTTGAGGCCAGAGGACTCTTTTTAAAAAAAAAAAAAAAAATTCTATTGATTCTTTATAGATAGGAAGGGAGAAGGAGAGGGCTAGAGAGTCAGAAACATAGATGAGAGAGAGACATCGATTCAGCTGCCTCCTGCACACTCCCCACTGGGGACATGCCTGCAACCAAGGCACATGCCCCTGACTGGAACCGAACCCGGGACCCCCTGGTCCGCAGGCTGACGCTCCATCCACCGAGCCAAACCAGTTAGGGCCAAAGGACTCTTTATTGTTGGGTTTGCCCTGTACATTACATGATGTTTTGCAGCATCCCTGCCCTCTACTCACTATATCCCAATAGCAAACTCCTTCCCTAGTTGTGACAACCAAAAATGTCTCTAGACATGGCCAAATGTCCCATAGGGAAGGGGCAAAATTGCCCCCAGCTGAGAACCACTGGTTTATCTAGACCTCAGGGAATACATGGAGGTCAAGGACATCCAGCTATGGCAGTCTCCCAAGTCCTCCAGTGGGATGCTGGGCACCCCAAGGGCACGACCTACTTTCTCTCCTCTCCATGGGACGAAGGATGAGCAGAATGTAGTTTTCATCATAAACTTGTATACGGACTATCTAAAAAAAAAGTGTGATTTACTTCTTAGATCTAGGAAACAGAGCAGGGAGGGAAGGTAGAAAGCCAATGAACAGCAGGTGGTTCTCCCATTAACTCACCAGTGTCTCAGAGTCCTTCATCTGTGAAGTACAGGCATTGGAATAAATGATCTCTCAGGCATTTCTGGTTTTAAATACTACAATTCTATGGCAGTAAGAGGAGCACACATTGGAGAATGCTACCAGTGAGTACTAGAGTTGGCCCCATGAGAGAGATGGTAAACTATGAGCTGGGTAAGGCTCTGTCTTGGCCAAATTGACCATCTACTTGACTAGAGACAGCGACCTGATCAGATAGCTCATGAAGTTCTCCCTTCATTCTCAGGTTTAATGACTAAACCCAGATTTCACCAGGAATTCCATGGAAAACCTCTGAAAGGGTTTGTATGATGAACCCTTCTGGAATGCTGTGATTTGTGCAGCTTTTCACAGGCCATTAGAATTTAAAGACAAAGAATTGTGGTTCAGAAACACTTCTGAAAGTCACAGTCCAGGAAGAATCTGTAATTTAATTCCAAGGTTATAGAGTGTTTTCTCTCCGCAGTACTCTACCACCACATCACCAGGGCTCCAATATACCAACAGTGGAATACAACTGAGTGGACTGCATGACAAAGACTCTATTTAAAAATGAGTTTTTGGGAAACCCAAAGGCAAGAGGGAGAGAAAATAAACCAAGGAAACAAAAGCCTCTGGCATCCATGGCTGCAGCAAACATTGAGTTCAGCCCAGCTTCCAGCCAGGTTAACATAAAGCCTCACATTAAAAGCCTGATTGCCTTAGTTTCTAGTTAGTACCCGATATATCAAGTCCAGCTTTCAACAAAAAGTTACTAGGCCTGCTAAAAGGCAAGAATAAGCATGGTCTGAAGAGACACAGTGAGCATCAGAACTGGACTCACATACGATATAGATGTTGGAATATTATCTGATGGGAAATTAAAAATAAAGATAATTAGTATGTTAAGGACTCTAATGGAGAAAATAGGCAATGTTCAAGAACAGATGGGTAATGTAGGTAAGAAATGGAAACACTAAGGAAGAATCAAAAGGAAATGCTAGAAATAAAAACACCATAAAAGAAATGAAGAATGCCCACAATGGACTTGCCAATAGACTGGCCAGAGAAAGAATCAGTCAGGCTGGAGATATGTCAATAGAAACATCACACACTGAACTGCAAAGAGAAAAAAGAATGCAAAAAAGGAGAATGTCCAGGGAACAGTGGGACAATGACAAAAGGTGTAGTATACGTGTAATGGGAATACCGAAAGGAGAAGAAAGGAGAAAGATTATATAAAGTAATAATGGCTGAGAAGTTTCCAAAATTAATGACAGACCCCAGAAAAGGAACAAATGAAGGCAAAATAAAATCTTTTAATTTTTCTTATTCTTCATTGATCTAATAGGTTACTGTTCAAAGTAATAATAGCAACAATGTATTGGGTGATAATATTTTAGGAATAAATGAAATGAATACTATCAACACTGTGAGGGGTAGAAGGGAACAAATGGGAATAGTCTATCATAAGGCACCTGCACTGTCTGTGAAATGGATAGTGTTATTTGAAAATGGACTTATTAGCTGGAAAAATGCATTGTAAACGCTAGGACAACATGTGAATTAAAAAAAAAGAAATATAATTGATATGTTAAAAAAGAAAAATCTAATCTAATAAAAGAGTAATATGCAAATTAACCACCACACCAACACCCAAGCCACACCCACCAGCCAAGCCACGCCCACTAGCCAATCAGAGCAACTGTATGCAAATTAACCCAGCCAAGATGGCGGCTGGCAGCCAGGGAGGTAAAGCAAACAGGAGGCTTCCGTTGCACCAGTGATAGAGTTCAAACTGCCTGCCTAGGCTGGCCGGGCCTCTGCTCAAGGCAACAATATTTCAATTATAGAAGCCATGGAGCTGAAGCAAACAGGAGGCTTTGTTGCCTGACTAGGCCTCTGTTCAAGGCAATAAAGTTTTAATTATAGAAGATAAATAAACCCCAGAAACCTGATTCCAGCCAGCCTCGCTGGGATGTTGGGTCAGTGGGAGCTGTGAGCAGCCTGAAAACAACCCTTAGCCCCTCACCCAGGCTGGTCACACCCCCATAGGGTGAGGGTCCCCACTGGGGGGCTTGGTCAGCCTGCAAACAGCCATCAGCCCCTCACCCAGGCTGGCCAGGCACGCCAGCAGGTGGACATCCCCCGAGGGGTCTCAGACTGCGAGAGGGCACAGGCCGGGTTGAGGGACACCCCCTCCCCAGTGCACAACTTTTTGTGCACCGGGTCCCTAGTAATGGAATAATATAAAATACTCAATTAAAACCAGAGATAGCAGAAAAGAAGACTGGGGAAAAAAAGTAATGAACAAGTGCAACAAGTAGAAAGCAGTTATAAACATGGTAGCCGTTAACCCAACTATATCAATAATCACTTTAAATGTGAATGCTTAAATATATCAATTAAAAGACAAATTATTTTTAATTGGGGTGGGTAAAAAACAAAACAAAAACTCAACCACAAGTTGCTGATAAAAAAACCTACCTTAAACATAGACATAGATTAAAAAGTAAACAGATGGAGAAAGACAGATCATGCTAACATCAGCCAAAAAGAAAGTTGGAGTTGCTTTATTCATTTCAAAGCAGACTGCAGAACAAGAAAAATTATCTGGGATAAAGGTGGGCATTACATAATAATCAAGGGTCAAAATACATATAACATTGACAGAACTGCAAGGAAAATAGACAAATCCACTATCATAGTTGGAAATTTCAACACCCCTCCATTAGTAATTGACAGATCCAGCAGGCAGAAAATCGGTAAGGAGATAGTTGAACTGAATGGCACCATCAATCAACTAGATCTAATTGACATTTCTAAAACACTTCATCCAGCTAGAGCAGAATACACATGGAACATTCACAAGACACTACATTCTGGGCCATAAAACACACCTTAACAAATTTAATAGAATAAAAATCTCAAAGTTTGTTCTCCTACCAGAATGGAATTAAACTAGAGCTCAACAACAGAAAGTAAAGGGGACAGTCCCAAAGTATTTGGAGATTAAATAGTACATGTCTAAACAAATGGGTCAAAAATAAGAAAAATTTTAAAAGAAAATTTTAAAAATATTTTGTACTAAATAAATATAAAAATAGAACTTACTGAATTTTGTGGGATGCAGTGAAAGCAGTGCTTAGAGGTAAATTTATAGCATTGAATGCATATATTTTAGATATTTAAATCAATCATCTGAGCTTCCACCTTAGGAAACTAGAAAAAGATGAGCAAATTAAATTCAAAGTAGGCAGAAGAAAGGAAATAATAAAAATTAGAGTATAAATCAATGACATTAAAAATAGGAACTCAATAGAGAAAATGAATTAACATAAAAGTTGGGTCTCTGAAAAGATCAATAAAATTGATAACCTCTATTCAGGCAATCCAAGAAATAAAAAAAGATTTACTAGACTATTAATTAGTAACTTAAAATTACTAACATCAGAAATGGAAGAAATCATCACTTCTGATCCCATGAACATTAAAAAGGTAATAAAGGAATATTATGAATAACTCTATGCCCACAAATTTGGTAACTTAGATGAAATGGTCCAATTTTTTTAGAGATGTAATTTACCAAAATTCACACAGGGAGAAACAGATAATCTGATTAGGGTTATGTATCCATTAAAGAAATTGAATGAACAATTAATAACTTTTCAAAAAATAAAGCATTAGGCCCTGATGGTTTCACTGATAAATTCTACCCAATATTTAAGAAAGAAACAGCACAAATTCTCTGCAAACTCTTCCAGAGTACAGAAGCAGAGGGGAATATATCTTAATTCATTTCATGAGGCCAGCATATGCTAATATCATAACCAGATAAGGGCATTTCCAGAAAGGAAAACTACAGATCAATATCTCTTATAAACACAAAGCAAAACAAAATGCTAGCAAATCGAACCCAACAATGCATAAAAATAATTCTATACCATGACCAGTGGGGTTTGCTCTAGGCATGCAAGGCTGCATGAACATTCAAAAGTCAAATGATGTAATCTTTTACAACAACAGGCTGAAGAAGAAAAATCATAGGCCCACATTGATGGATGCAGGAAAAGCATTTGAAAAAATCCAACACCCAACCATGACTTTAAAACAGCAACCATCCAACCAAACAACAAATATACCTCTCAGCAAACTAGGAATGGGGGGAACTCCTCCACTTGATAAAGAATATCTATAACCCACTACATGCTTGTTAGATTGGCCAAATCAAAAAAACTGACAATACTACATGCTGACAGGATGTGGAGCAACAGGAATGCTCAATGATTCCTGGTGGGAATGTGAAATGGTAAGGCCACTTTGAAGACTGGCAATTTCTTAAAAAGCTAAACATAATTTTAACATACAATCCAGCAATCATGTTTCCAGGTATTTGCCCACATTTGTTTAAAATTTATGTTTACCCAAATCCTGTAAACAGTAGCTTTTTTCATAATCGCCCCAAATCAGAAGCAACCAAGATGTCCTTCAGTAGGCGAATGGATTAAAAAACTGTAGTGCATCCATCCCAGGGACTATGGTTCAGAGATACCAAACACAGCTCTGCCCAACGCTTATGGATGCCCTGATCACCCAATTGGGCTCTGGGGCCTGGGGACATTTTTAGATTGACATGGTCCTTCCACCAGCCAGAAGCTTGTAACTATTGTCACTTCCCCAGGCAGCATAGGATACAGATTCAGGACCCAGTGCCTGCTCTGCCCCCAAGCACCTCTTTACCCCTCTGAGCCTTGGTTTCCTCTTCCCTAAATGAAGTCCTGCGGATAAGACTGAGCCCACGGGAGTATGAACAAATGGACTGGAAAACTGTTTTGTAATCTGTAAACCAGGAACAACGAGATGGTGGTTAAAACAAAGAGAAAAAAAGCTCCCATTTACTTCCTTCCTTCCTAAATCCTTACAACAAGGCAAGGTGGATGTCACCCGTTCTGTTTTAAGAGAAACTGCAGCTTCCAGAGCTAAAGTGCCCACTCTTGGGGCTCCCAGAGAGATGTGGGGTATTGAACAGCCTGTCTGCCTCTGTTGCTCATGCTTTCCCCACAATACTCCATTCTGCTGCCGCTATTCCTGCAAGATCTGGAAAAGGGAAGCAGCAAGTCTGAGAGAAGGGGACTGCTGCATAATAAGCCATTCCTGTTTTCCTTTTGGATCTTTTTCAGGTCCTGAGGCTAGACAGTGGGCGGGGCTCCTGGTCCCTGCATCCTGGAGGTGACAAGAGGATGATGAAGAACAGGCGCTGGCCTGCTGAAGGGGCTGTGGTGTGAACACAGGGCTCCTGGCAGTCCTCACCAAGGGAAGCGGAATTACAGAAAGCGCAGCCTGCCGCTAACGGCTGAAGAGAAGTGTCTGTGCGAGGGAGAGGGAGCTGCCGTTTCTCTTGGCTCACTTGCGTTTATTAAAATAGTTCTGACACTGACTATTTGGTAAGCGTGTAGGGCGCACATCCAGAGAGGCCCATCTGACTCCGAGATGATTTCAAGGCTGAAGAATGTCACTTGTGCCAGACATGTCGTGTGAGGCGCTGCGTGCAACCTGCCTCATTATCCTTTCAGAGGGAGGGGGCGTCCATGTGTGTGCATTAAGCAAGGCTGTGCTAAACGTTCCAAGTAAAAATGATTTCAAATATTTCAGTACCTCGTTAACCAAATACATTTCAGTGGGGCTCCTATATTTCCTATATGAAAATATAGGAGGCAGGCGATCTGAAGTCCACTGGGGAAATTTGGGGAGAAACGGTAACACGCCTCAGACATCCACAGGATCAGCTCATTGTCGGGGTCTAACGCCTCCTCCACTGGACTTGAGTTTGCTACACATCTACTATGTGCCAGGCACAGCGCAAGGCTTAAGGCGGGAACAGTTTTTCTTCATGGAGGTTGGTCCAGCTTAAGGGGCAGATATCACACTCTCATTCCAGTGTTGAATTAGCGCCGTGATCTGTGTGGTCAAGGAGCAGGTCTGGATGCTGTTGGAGCCATGGGAAGGGGGACCTGACCAGCTGGAGGGCTGCAAAAGGCTTCTTGAGTGACAGTGTGTGCAAGGGGCGGGGTTTCCTGCACAGCCGAGTGCCTGCAGTGGAGGAGTTCCAGCTGGCCACGTGACGGGAGAGAGTGTGTGTGGGGCTACCAATGGCCTGTGAGTGGGAAGGGGTCCAGTCTGCCAGGCCCCCACTCACTCAGGTGCTCTCCCTGAGCTGGAGGCATGAGACCAGTGACTGCAGGCAGCTGGTGGTCGGCTCTGAATGGAGAGGTGATGTAGGAGAGGGCTGGCCAGCAAGTGCCCACTAGTGTGAGAGCAGACACACTGAGGAATGGTAAAGACTGGTCTTTAAAGACCACACAGGGCCAAAGAGAGAGAGGCTGGTCCTGGCTGTTCAGGTCTGCAGCCCTGAGGCCTCCTCGCTGCACATCCTGCTGCATCCCAGCCTTCCCGAGCCTCTCAGTCCCCACCGCCCCCACTTGCCTGAGCTAAACCCAGATGTTCCCGTCCTCAGTCACACAGTGTAGGTCAAAGGGGCAGGCAGGCACTAGGCTGTTATAGCAACAGCCCAGCCAAGGCAGGAGGGAGTCTTGGAGAGAGAGGCGAGGAGGGCCCAGCACTCTATTGAGCACCAAGGGACGTCTGTTGTCACCTGTCCCATCCCTCTTCCAGGCTGTGAGCATCTCAAAGCAGGCACTTGTTCCTGTTTGCTCCCAACACCTGCAGGTGCCTGACATGAGTAGGTGTCCAGGATGCAGTTCTTGGGAGCGGTGCAGCAAGAGGGACAGAACAGCAACAGTAGCAGCTCCGCTTACTAGTGTTCCCTGCGGCAGACCCTGCTCTGAGTGCTTCCCGCACCTTGGCAATGATTTCGTGATCAGCTCCACTTCACGGAGGGCGAGCACAAGGCTCAGAGGAAGGCACACAACTTGCAGAGGCTGCACAGGGAGCAAGTCATGGAGCCCAGGGTCAAAGGCAGGTTATATTGCCAGTCAAACCAAGGCAGCCCCAGGAGGGAGGGCACGTAGCTCGGGCGTTCTTCAAGCAGCGGAAGAAATGTTTCTTATTTGGCCAAAGAGCCTATCAGACATTAAACCATGTCACTCTTAGATTTCTCTCTGTGAACAGGGATGTGTGTATGTGCTCATGTGTGCTCTGCACACACAGGGGTGGAGGGGACTCTTCAGTCTACTTTTTCTTGCTTTGTAATCTTGTTCCCTTGGTTACTTGGAGGGACCTTTAGCTTATATCTTAAAACAGCAAAACATCTGGCTGCAAAGTGAACACAGTCGGTAGGGGTAAGAAGCCCCGAGACGCTGGTCCTGTGTTAGATGCCCAGGTGCTGGGTTCACATGACCCCTTTGCAAGTGAGATGTTTGTTTCTCAACAAGAACACTGCCGACCCCTCCCGTCACTGCCCAATCTGGATGCTGTCCTCGCTCTCAACAGAGAGGTGAGAGGCCACTCTGGGAAGAGCTGAGAGCAGAGTCTCAATGATGAGGAGCAGCTCATGAGTACAATTTACATGAAGTAACTTCAACTTCACCGACAGACGCATTTCTTCATTTGATGCTGTGCAACCAGAGGCTACCACACCCCAGGTGTGCTGATAATGCCCTCAGTTGGGTTCCTGTGTGCTGCTAGAAATTTTAAAATTGGAAAATGAAATCTTTAATTTTTTTAAAATGACAATTACTCTGGCCTGTTACGGAGTGTGAGGTTGTGTATTACTGAATTCCATCAACTCCTGAACTGACAGTCTAACAGGGAGGAAGGCAGCCTGATGAGGGACCGTGAGCACCGGATACAGGGGAGGGTCCCTTGGGTGGGAGCGTCTGGTGTGAAGAGCCACCTGTTATATGTGGGTTACTGTCAAGTCTTAGCTCTTGTTTTGGGTGGTGAGTTAGCAAATGCTTATGCCATTATTACAAGTAAGTTAACGAAATAAAAGTAGGCTCTGCACGGAACAATGGAAGTATCTCCTGAACCAAGGACTAGGATTAATCCAATCCTGTGCACCTGGCCCAGTGAAACAAAACCAATAGAAAACAAGCCTATTCAAAAGGATGGGCTGAGATTTAGACTTTGTAATGTGCATGCCTCTTCTTCCTAGTTCTCCCCCCTCACTACTCTCTTTACACACCCTTTCTCTTCTCCATTTCAAGGGTAAGTTCATAAAGGTCCAGGAATCTGGTTACCCCGGAGCGGGCACTGAAGTCTCATCAGGGCAGAAAGAAGGTCTGGGCTGCCTTGTAGAAAGGGGACAGGGCATGAGCACTTGGACACAGCTGGTGTGGGTACTGGGTGACGATCTTATCCAAACTGGCGGGCGTTTTAGGCTGGACAGTGAGGACAAGAAAGGGAGACCCTGTCAAGCAGATCACTGCTACTCTAAACCATGGTTCTCACACTCACATTTCCCTGCTTTGGGGATGCGGGCGTCTTTTATTTTGACATTTATCTGCTCATCAGACGTTCACTGGGCACCGAGCGAGATCCTCTTGCGTGCTCTGGGCCATGTGCTAGGCCCACAGGGATACAGGACACACAGCGAGTGCTTTTTTGGGGTCATACATCATGCTGAGTGCTTATACGTGTTCTCTCTCTTAACTCTCACAGCATCTTTCCTCTGCTGCATTGTTTGTGGCTCTGGCACTGCCTGATTGATCCTATGTGTCAACTGTGTGTCCTCTGTGCTTGTGAGGCTACAGAACTGGGAATAATGCAAAGGCAATGGGCAGGCTGCTCTTGGTTGAAATCCCAGCATTCCCTCATTAAACCTCAGGTTCCTCATCTGCCAAATGGGAATAAGAGCCCTGTCTCATAATAAGCACTCATAACAAGTATTTTTTATTTCTGCCACAGAGTAAATGTTCAGCAAGTGGTCTCTATTATCATTCTTTTCCTTGGCAGTGGGATCTGTAAATACAATTTCTCTTGATATATTTCCACAGGGCCCAATACCCGCTAACATGTTCAGTCCCTGCTTGTGAATGAAGGAGTATGTGTCCTTTGAGGATGAGAACCCCTGTTCTATCACTCTTCTGGCTTCTTTCTTGTCAGCCCCACAGTGGCTCTGGAACATGGCACCCACCCCTCTGGCCAGCACTTAACTGAGAAGCCTGGGCCCAGCACCATGGGGGGAAGGAAGGACCCTCTTGTCTCCTTGCTGACTTGCCCATAGGAGAACCACCACTCAACCACAATGCCTTCCTTTGCCACCCAGTACCTTCCTGGATGGTCCTAAGAACGTGGAGACACCAGAAGCTCCTTCTCTTTGGGAATCAGGGCGTTGGACCAGCCTTCTCAGGAGGCAAGGACTGGGCACCAGCCAGAGATGGCAGTGACCCTGAGGTCACCGCACAGACAGGCTCTCATTCCTGGCTTTCATGCCCAGCCCGCACTACTTCCCCCCCTCCCCCCAGACCCTGTCATTTCCTTTCAGGAGCGATGGAAACGGCACAAACTCCAGCGTGAAGGAAGGGGAGACAGGCACCTGGACTCCGCACCACCTCCCACTCTAGTTCCTTCCTGCACAGGTCTTGTGTGCTGTGAGTCTACCTTTCATCTCCCTGCCTCACAAGCCCCACCCCTCCTCAGCCAATCAAAGGATGAAGCACTGCTTGGCGTGGCCCTGGACTGGGGATGGTGTCCTAGGCCCGAGGCCATGCACTGGCTATGGGTCTTAGACAAGTCGCTTTTTCTCGTGGAGCCTCAGGACCCTCATCTGTAAAATGGGATACGCTCACTCCCTCAAAGACCTGGTATGAGGGTTAGCAATGATGTGTGCACCTACGAAACGATCTTAAAACTGTAGCTATTACTATCACTACTTCACATCTTGGCTGAGGCAGGCGAAAGGCCTGGAGGGTCCTAGCCCGGGATTGTCTTGTCAGAATGTACTAAAAATAAGTCTTTTTTTTTTTTTTATCTCCATAGCTTGGTCAGCAGACCCCAGAAAGCTGGCAGACCCCAGAAAATCTCTCCATGCCTGTACTGTGGGCACCACCCATGGATTCCATGTACAGGGAGCAATTGAAGAGGCAAACAAAACAGAAAAAACTGCTCAGAATTAACAACAGGCCAGATGGTAATGTTAGTTTGAAGCAATAAAACATGATAAATAGCTTCCTGTGGCAACTCCTGATCAATTTCAATATTTAATAATTCCATTGCCACCCCACCCCCTCAGCTGGCCCTCTCCCCGGGATCCTGCCACCACTCCCCGCATTCAACTCACAGAGCAAACACTTTACTTTCTGAAGGCGTCAGCAAAAGCTGTCTGCTCAACTGTCACATGAGCACTCTGGCCCCTGAGATGATAATTAATCTGCCTACCCTCCTGTTCCCCGGGAAGTTGAAAGGGACACCCACTGTGGAGACGCATGGGAGCTCACCTTGTGGATTCACCAAGAATTGCTATTCCCCGAGGTCTGCTTTTGAATTAAAGCAAGGCTGGGAGCTGTGGTCATCTCACTCTAGGACCCAGTAGTAGGACAAAACAACCAAGAAGGGGGCAGTGGCAGTGTGGAGTGAGGACCTGACCCACCAGCCTTGCCTCTGAGCCTCAGTTTCCCTCTCTGTACAATGGAGATAACCACACCCATCTCCAGGATTCTAGCCAGTGCTGCACATGTAAAGGGCCCGGCAGAGGGCGTGGCACCTAGGAAACACCCGACAATGGATGGGCAGCTGGGAGCATCATTATCCACTGTGAAGCCAATCAGCAAACGCAGCCTGAGCACCAAGCCTGCAGGAAGGGCCTGCTGGTCCCCGTGTCAGGAGGCTGTGGCCCAGGACAGACCGCAGGTGCATGCAGGATCTGGCAGGGAACACCTCTCCCCAAGGGGTGCCTGCTAACAAGATTAACTGCCAACAAGGGCTCCAAAGGCTTTCACGCCCCTGACACAGGAGGCCTCAGGCGCCCGGAGAGCAGGTGTTGTCGGCACCATTTACAGGAGAAGAAACAGGGATTAGGAGGTGAAATGGCTTTTCAAGTTTACATCCTAGAACAGGCAGAGTCAGTTCCAACCTGGGTCTCCCAACCCCATTGCATGCCTTCGCCACCAAATCACAGGAGAAAGTTGCTCCCAGGTGCCCCCTCCTCTGCGAGTCCCTTTCGGAGGGAAGCTGGCGCCAAGGGACCGGAGCTGCCAGGTGAGCTGAGCTGGGTTTACTCATCTGTGAAATGAGCTGGTGATACCTCTGCACCGGGACACTAACTGAGGGGTATGCATGAGAGCACTTTGTAACTTTGTGATGAATGGTACCAATGTCAGGTATGGTTATTATGAGTTTGTAGAAAAACACCCTTTATAAGGAAAAAGATCAGAAACTCATCCACCTACAGGTGGATTCTTCTAACTGAAACCTCGACGCCATGTAACCTGGAGGTTCAAGTGGAAACATCTGTGTGGCCTTCAAGGCCTCAGCAGCCCCTGCAACCCCTCATCCTCCCCTTCTCCCTTCCCTTCTCGCTCCAGCCCACCTAAGCCACTTGGGGTTCCCAGAGCCTTTCACAGGCAGCACCCCTGCTGGAGGGCATCTGTCCCACCCTGTGCATCGGCTGATGGCATTCATGGCTCTCCAGGACGTCTTCTGCAGGGTCCCTTCCTAGGAGCGCCCCCTGGGTGCCCTGAGCGCCTCTCTGTGCTTCCCTCCCACAGCACACATTCCACTGCACTAGTTTGTGTTCTCATCTGCCTCCCACTTGACAGCAAATTTTTTCAGGGTGAGAACCAAGCACTCTGCACTCTGTTTCATCCAGGACCTGACCCAGCATGTGCTTGGCGAGTGTGTGCAGAGGGAAGAATGAAAGAATACAGTGACAGAGTATTCCCAGTATGAATGGAACCAAAGCCTTAAGCAAAACAAGGGATTCTATGGGGGAATTAGAACTTGGGTGGGCACAGCCTTGTAGCAGACAGTGCCCGTGAACTCAAATTCAGCTCAATCCCTCACGCTGATAGTATGACCTTCCTCCTTGCCCCACCTTGACCCTGAAAGAGAAGGAATAGAAAATGTACTGAACTCCCGCAGGACATGGTGGAGGTCAGTCACTAGGTACCTGAATCCCGCTGGTCCAGGGTAATGGAGTTCCATCTCCTTGTGATGTCGATGTAGAGGATGTCCACGGCAGCCATGGACAAGCTGCTGCTGCTAAGCTTGCAATTCCTGCAAAAGACGAGAAGGGACACGTCACTGCTGGGCCAAACTTGTCCTGTTCTGTCTTGTGTCCAGGCCTCTGCCTGGGCTGTGTCCCTACATGGTTTTCTCTAATGATCATAGCAGGTGCCTGGATGAGGCTGGTGCTCCTTAGACAGCAGGCCTTCCTCTCCCAGGGCTGGAGCTAAGGAAGGGTGCATGGCAGGGAATGGTGGGAGAGAAGGCTGGAAATGTAAGTAGAGGTTAGATCCTGTGGGCTCCCGAATTGGCTAGTTAGGATTTTAATGGTCTACAAAGAGCAGTCATCTGTAATGACATGTTCCCACCTGTCCCTACACATCCATGTAGGTTTCTGTCTGCTCTGCAGAGGAAATGGGGACTCCACGTTCCAAAACACACCCTACACATGGCTTCCCCCTCCCCTCTGCTGGTCTCTGCAGAGGGAAGGAAAGCTGGGCCTGCAGTGCCGTATTCTCTGGCCAGTGCCCCACAGCTGACAAGAGGCATGTTATGGTAACAGCACGTCACTGGCACCCTTGCAAGTGTCACTACTGTGCAAAAGTGACCCCCCACCCCCTCCCGCCTCCAGAAACACTCACCAGGAGAGTCCTGGGATCAAATCTGCAGACAGGGGCTCAAGGCCTCTGCACTTCACCCATCTCAGTCTGTCACCTGGGGATTTTACGTGGCCCAAGTCAGCACTGTAAGCCCGGACTCACAGAACAGAATGGCAAGGCTCCCCATACCCTTGCAGCATTGCTGGGGACCCCTGATGCTCATTCCTGACTTTAGGAAAACACAGGAGGAGGGAGAGGGCAGGGCTCTGAGCTCCCCTAGTTTAGGAGCAGAGAGGCCGAGAGAGCCAGGCTTTCAGTCTGACGTCAGCAATGGCGCACCCTGTCCAAGTCACAGAGGATGCTTGGAATCCTCTTCCTCCCCAATTGTGTCTTTTTTTTTTTTTTTTCCAGAAAATGTGGGGAGGCATCTGGCACACAAAAAAGAGCACGATTTTGGCATTTGACAGAGCAGGGTTGAAATCTTGTGCCTTATTAAACCTCCAAGCCTTTATTAGCTGGTCTGTAAATGACGACACTAATACCCGCCCACATGGCTGATGTGAAGATGAGATGAGGGGCCAGCATGGTGCCTGGCACCTGGTTGGTCCATGACAACGTTTGGCTCCCACTCCACCTCTTTCCCCTTTTCCTCTCCTCCTCCAGAACTTGAGCCATCTCGGCCTGTGACAGGCTGCCTGTGGCTGATCTTGTGGTGAGTGGCCCCGTCCATCTAGAGAAATGCTGCTGCCCAGTCAATGTGTGGGTGCAGGGCTCAGCTCCCTGGGCCTGGCCTGTGCTGTGAGGAGATCCCAACACTGGCTGGATTTGCCTGACAACCCTGAAAGCGAGACCTCTGGGCCAGCTGTCCATTAGTGAATGCTGCTTTCAACTTTCCAAACATGTCCACATCCATCGCCCCCCAACTAATGATAAAGTGGTTCTTTGCTTTTCCATTTGTCATCATCCCTTGTGTAAATATCTCCCTGGATTTGGGCATTTCAGAGGCCCCTCTCCAAACCCACGCGCATTCCTAACAAGGGTGCCAGGAGTGTGCCGGCAGGACGTGGACGAGGCTGGTGCTCCTTAGATGCTAGCACACTCTCTGGCTTCTCCCCTCTACCTTCCTTTCTTCCCCGCCAGCTCTGTGCATATTTCTCAAGCCATCAATTCACATCCTGCTTCCTCCTGGGCTGGCTCCATATTTCAATCACCAGTCACGGTGGCAGACTTCAAAGCACACCAGCGCACAGTTATTGAGCCCCAGTAACAACATGTCAGTGGACGCAGAGCTTGTCACATCCCTGGTCACCACGATGACTATCTCTGTTGTGTTCCCTGGGGCGGGGCTCATCTCTCCCCAGGTATTCTAACACCCTGCACTGCTCCCTCTCAAAGCTTTATCAGGAAGGGAGTGGCCACGGTTTTCTCTAATTATCATATCAGTGTCCTCTGGGCTCTCTGCTCCCCCCAGCACAGGAGCACTGCTGCTTGCTCTGTGGGTTAATAGAGTATAAAGAGTGAAACCGAACTGACCGCTGGTATGTAGTTATTTTTCCCCCTGACAGGTGGAAAATAGAAGTGTCGAACCTTTAGCAGGAGCCGTAATTTACCAAAAAGAATTCTCCACTTGTCCCTTTTCCAAGGAAACTCGTTCTCCCTGGTGATGCCGGCAAGTCCAGTTGATCGCAATATCTGCTGCGGGGACGGGAGGAATCCATGCTGGCTGCAGCGGGCAGGAAGTGCTTTAAAAGGATTTGGATTCTATAGGCAGTTTTGGGGGCACCATCTGCATGCCAGGCCTTTTTCTGCCCAGTAGCTCTCTGGATCTTTACAACTACTCTACGAGGGAAGTATTCTTAGTCCCATTTCAGTGATGGGTAAGCTGAGACTCAGCCTGAAATTACACAGCTGGAATTCACATCAAGTTGTCCTTTGGAGGATAGAGTGGCCAACTTGGGAGCTTTGGAGAGTTGTGGGGAGGTGGCCCAGCTGTGGGCCCCAGGAAGAACCCAGGATGCAAGACACAAAGTCTCGGGGGTGGGGGGGAGGGAGATGGCCAGGAAATCAGGAAACTGTAGAGAGCTCCTGCTGGGAATCTTTGGGATATAAGGCTGGAACAATGACAGGGTCACTGGGATACAGGTTTCCCCAGATTTGTCTCTGTGGTTATAACATTTTCAATAAACATTCCAAAAGGGAAGGACTCTGGGGGGTCAAGACTGTAGAATTAATTTTCATTCATCCACTCAATGCAGAATTTATTTTGTGTCCACTACATGCAGGCAGTATTCTGGGCCCAGTAAGTGATGCAAAGCAGAGTCAGTCTCAGGTACCACTCTCGGCAGTGGAAGTGACCTCGGAGCCCGGGGTAAAAATGTGAATCCTTGGTAGCCCTGAGTCCTTAAGAATAGTTTCCCTTTGTGTCCTGGGATGCAGTTCTTCAAATGACTAAAGGATAAACACTTCAGTAGAAGAGGAGTCCAAGCAATATGGTACCATGAGAAGCCAGAAAAATTCCTAAGAAAAGATGGGCTAGCAGTATACATGGGAAAAGTGAGCTGTGGAGTCCAACACACAGGATCCTGAACCTTGAACTTGCCGTGTGACCTTGAGCAAGTCCCTGACACTCTCTGCATCTAAATTTCTGTATTTGTACAAGAATTAGGCTACTCACCCTACGAAACTGTTTTGAGGACTAGCTCAGTACCTGGAACATGTGGGGAAGTGACACATACTCCCAGCCTTCCTCCATGATGCAGAACCAGCTTGAAGAAATGTTTTGTTTTTAGAATCAAAGGAATTTGGGCACAGATGATGGGAGAAAAATCACAAATCATTCAATTTCATTAGGAACCCAAACATAGAAGGATTTGAAGTGATCATCCCCATTTCCTTTCAACAACTACCGACATCTCATGGGAAATTTAGATGCTAACTTTTTCCACTCCATAAAATCCTATTTATAGAATTTCTTTTGTGTTCATCCTTCTCTGTGCAGAGAGGGAGCTTATTTTTACCTGGAGATGTGTCTATAAGGTGAAAACTAACAAATGATCAATATTTGTTTTAAAAAACACAAGCCACTACCTAAACACCTAGGGGGCGAGGGGAAGCAACTCCAGTTAATAATACATATAGCATATGAAAGGCTACTGCAATCCCAGGTGTGGATTCTCACAATATTGCCAGAAAGAGGTCATCAGGGAAGAGAGGGATTTTCAAAGTCACGGAGGAGTTAATGCCAGAGGAGAGGCAAGACCCCTTACACTTTCCTTCTAGAACATTCTGACACACCACATTGCCTCTCAGAAAATAATACCCCCCCCCCCACACACACACAGCTACCCATTATGAAGCCTATTAATATCTCCTTTTGAGAGAAGGGGGCAGAATGGAGAAAAAGGGAAAACCATTTTCTAATTTAAAAGAAGACCAGGATTAGAGACTATAGAGGAATGAGCGGGGATCTCTAAGGAGGACAGTCTGCACGAAGCAAAAATGCTCAGAGTGTGGGACAGCTGCCTCCATTGTCTAGAAACCAACCCAGTTGCGGCAAATGGTTTAGTTCTCAGGCTCCAGAGATGGCAAATGCAGTGTGTGGGAACTGATGTCAAATCCTGATGGAGGACACGCTCGGAAACCGTGTTCTTAGTGAATTACACAGGACGCCCCCAAATTAGCAATCCAGGCACAGGAAAACAACACAAATGCATTTCTCTCAAAGCAAGCTGTCACACTGAGGAGCCAGATCATTTCTGTTTCTCAGAGAAAGAGAAGTCTCCACACCCCAACAATTATTATGAAATAATAATAAAGAGCAGACAGAGAAAGAGGCACTTAATTCATGGTAATTTGTGCTACTCTTATGTGCCTCCCGAGGAGATGACAGGAAAAGCTGGTTAGACAGTTAAGTCTAGACACGAGAACGACAGTTCGTTATTTCTCATTTCCTGGTGGAAGAGAAAAATAGGACATGGCCGGACCGGCATTAGAATAACTCACTCCTGAAACTGCTGATCTGTGCAGCACACTGTGAGTGATGGTCACTGGAAATGAATTCAGCCGGAATGTTGGCTATTTTGTTCCCTACAGTTCTCTTCGAGGAATGCGGAGAGAGAGACAGTGGTGGTAGCGATGAAAGCCAGGGGCAGCCTCTGCCCTGTGTGGGCTCTGAACGGAGGCTCTGTGTCTGTCTGGTCAGCGTGTGTGTCTCCCGAACAGTGCTCCAGAGAAGGCGCTTGGTTCAATTTGACATAAGGCATAAATACTATTAATTCATAACGAAGCGGAATTTAAACAAAGTGCAAAGGCGAGAGAGAGAGAACAGTTGTTAGCAAAAGAAAATGCTTATTGTTAAATTTAGCTGGCAAGGCCGAACATACTCAGATAAATCTGAAAGCAGAGGGTATTGTCTTTTATGATTAAGGTGCTGTTGGGATCTCTTGGTACATTTGAAAAAGGAAAAATCTATTAACAGCCATGCAACATTTTCTCTATTTCTTCCTGCATCTTAATGACTCAGGACATTTGCTACTGTATGTGTGTGTGTGGGGGGGGGGTAGGAGGACTCACTGTCTGAGCTCGTCTGCTCTGCTGCCGCTATCCCACTAGACATTGCTATCCCACTAGATACTGCTATCCCACTGCAGACATCACTATCCCACTGCAGACATCGTTATCCCACTGCAGACAGCGCGCTCCCTTCTCACGGTTGCTGTCCTCCCTCTAACACAATCACAGATGCGGAATGATGGCTGCAGGACCCAACAGTCGCTAACATCAAAAATCATTTTTTTCATGCAAATGCCCTTAATTATAGAGAACAAAGGGATGGAAAAGCATAAAGCTGATCACACAGAGACAGATTTGTAGCGATATTTCTGACATCATCCAGTTCCAGTCTGAGCGCATTGTAGGAATCTTCTTGGTGAGAACTATTCTCTGTTGCTTTCTTTTCAGGGTGTGTGGACACAGCGGTCCTCTTAACTGTGCTCCTGGCTTCTCACACCGGAGCTCACACACCCATGCTCGCGATGACAGCCACGCTTTCACTGAACCCCGTAGGGTTTAAAGGTTATTTTCTGAATGGCCAACATTGATATACGTATATTGAGGTTCTACACAGAAACCAGCAGTTCTAGTTTCTCCTGAAAAATCACAAGCTGGGGCTGCTAGCCCAGGTTTCCTCCCCACTGGAGAGAGGGTGCACTCTCCAGGCTCCAGGCTATCCACCCCTCCTTCTCCAGATCAGTCACGGTGCCTGGGTGGCTTTGCCCCCTGCTCCTGGGGGCACTGGAGAGTGTGATTCCTATGGTTCACTAGCTTTTCTAATCCCCTCCTCGCTCTTCCATTTTAGTAGAATTTTATTAGGAATAAAAAGGAAGCATTCAGTTTCCACTGTCAGTTTAGCCTGATGATCAACCTTTCCTAATTCCTGAACATGAGCCACTCATGAACGCCATTCTCAGGCTTTCCCCGCTGCCTGATGGAGCTGCCCTCCTTCACTCGCAGGCAAACGCCGGCTTATAACAGTCCAAACCTCTGGGTCTGCCTTGATTCCACTGGGCAGAGGAAGCGTCCCCTCTTCTGTCCCCTATGGTGTCTGCTACCCATGGCTCTGCCAAGGATTGCACGTAATGACTCCTTCCTGTGTGCTGTCTGTTAGACTGAGGATCCCATGAGGGTAGGTGGGATGTCATTATTTACCTCTGATTGTCCTTTGGCTACTGGGTAGTTGGGAGAAGTTGTTAGGTCAAACCAGACACTGTCCTTTCCCACACAAGGCTGAGACAAAGCAAGCACCCAGGCTGTTGTCCACATAAGGCCGAGCTATCACCCACTCTTGCGGGTCTTGAGAGTACCCTTCTGTGCAATGGCACAGCGGCTAGGAAGGGCCCGGGAAGCTCCTGCCTTTGCTCCAGAAGGTCTGAGTCCCTGGACGTGTCATGCTGAGAAGACTGCACACCCTCATCACTCCCTTCTGTCCCTGCACACTTCCACGGCACCTCAAGAGCCCTCATGACTTGGGGCCCCTGTCACTGAGCTGTTTCTCTATGTCCCATGATACAGCAATCACAAACGGGCAGAGAATGTAGCTATTTTTCTCCTCTTCCTCGTCATCACTATATTAGGACAGCAATATATACAGAAAAATTCTATTTCCTAGCTTCCCATGCAGATGGCAGTGGCCAAGAAGATAGATGAAATGGAAGTCATTGAATACAACTTCTGGAAAGCTTTGGAAAGGGGTCTAATTCATTTGGCAGAGGCCTTCTGCATATCCCCCTTTCTGCCTGGAACTTGGCCATCATGGCTGGATTTTGAGCAGCCACCTTGTGACCACAAGGCAACGCTGAAGCTAGAAGCTCATGCTGAGGATGGATGAGCAGAAAGACAGAAAGTGGGGCGCTGATTACTTTGTGGAGTCACTAACCAACCCTAGAACACCCACTGCCAAACTTTCTGTTATACGACAGAAACTAATCTCACTATCTAAACCAGTTATAGGTGGGTATCCATTACTACACATCAAATGCAGTTCCTAAGTGAGTCAGAGAGTGTGTTATTTTCTCAGGGAAATAACAACATGTGTCTATTGACTTTCTTGAAAATTTCAACTGCTTACTAGAAATAAGAATCAGACTTCCATTTAACAAACAGCTCCCTGAACTGGGCCCTGGGCCAGGTGTTTTATAATATACTAGAGGCCCAGTGCACGAATTGGTGCACCTTGAAAGGAACTGTGGGCTGTGAGGCTGCAGTGGGCATAGGGGCGGATCTCTGCCCATCCTCTGCACCCCCACCTGGCCCCCTCTTGCCACAGCCAGCAGCCCCACACCTGCCGCTGTTGCTCCCACGTGCTAATGGTGCCTGCCTGCTCACACCACTGATGGCGCAGAGCGATTGGGGCTGGCACCAGCAGCAGGTGCACGCAGGCCAGTGCTGTCAGCAAGTGTGAGTGGTGGTTGCTGCCCTAATTACCCTTCAGGAGCAGGGGGAGGGGGAGAAGCCATCAGGGCCAGCAGCCGCTCATACAGGCTGATGGAGCCAAGCAATCTGTGTTGGCGCCAGGCATCCACTGTGGGTGCGAGCAGCGGGTCTGGTGCGGGCAGTGGGTGCAAGCTGTGGCTGCCAGCCCCAATCACCCCTCAGGAGCAGGGGGAGGTGGAGAAGCCCTGAGGGGTAATTGGGGCCAGTGCCTGGCACTAGCAGCAGTTGTGAGCACCAGGTAAGACCGCAGTGCATGGGAGCAAAGAAATTTCAGTAACCACCATTGGCTCACCCTGATGATAGCAACCGATGCCGCGCCTTGGTCTGGTGCCCCCACTCACCTGCTCCATCATCCTGCATGGCCAACATCCACCGTGTTCTGTGCTCTGCCACCTGCTGCTGATGCCCACCATGTTCCACAAGTACACCCTGGTGGTCAGCGCACATCATAGCGACTGGTTGTTCAGTTGTTCCACCGTTAGGGTAATATATATATACTAGGGGTCCGGTGCACAAAAATTTGTGCACTCAGGGGGTTCCCTCAGCCCGGCCTGTGCCCTCTCGCAGTCTGGGACCCCTCGGGGGATGTCCACCTGCTGGCGTGCCTGATCAGCCTCGGTGAGTGGCTGATGGCTGTTTGCAGGCTGGCCAAGCCCCCCAATGGGGACCCTCATCCCATGGGGGTGTGGCCAGTCTGGGTGAGGGGCTGAGGGATGTTTTCAGGCTGCCAACAGCCCCTTCAGGGTTCAGGTCCCTACTGGGGTGCTTGGCCAGCCTGGGTGAGGGGCTGATGGCTGTTTTCAGGCTGCTCACAGCTCCCATTGACCCAATGTCCCAGCAAGGCTGGCTAGAATCAGGTTTCTGGGGTTTATTTATCTTCTATAATTGTTGCCTTGTGCAGAGACCCGGCTGGCCTAGGCAGGCAGTTTCAACTCCATCGCTGTTGCAACAGAAGCCTCCTGATTGCTCTAGCTCCGTGGCTTTCAGCCACAATCTTGGCTGGGTTAATTTGCATAAGCCTCTCTGATTGGCTGGTGGGCGTGGTTTGGCTGGTGGCCGTGGCTTAGGTGTCTCGGAGTGATGGTTACTTTGCATATTACTCTTTTATTAGATTAGATATATTACATCCCAACCTCATGATAACCTTGCAAGGCAGGAGAGATTGTTCCCATTTTACAGATGAGACTCAGAGGAGAAAAGTGACTTGCCCAAAGCCACACAGCAATGCGTTTGGCTTTGAAGCCAGACCCCAAAGCCTGTGCTCTTCTACTAGCTTTCTTTTTACCCCTGAAACTAACACAAAACCCTTCTCAAAATCACCGAGCAAATACTACTTCAGGGTTACTGAAATGGCAGAAATTCCGCTGATATTGCCGTTTACCATTCTATCAGAAACATCACAGGGCTAGAGTTAGAGTTTGTAAAATTCCCTTAGAGAAAACTGGGACAAAAATGGTTCCTGAGTCAAGACTTCTAATTATATGCTTTAGCAAATAAACCATGAAGCGTGTGACTTTGAGGAGCAAGGTAGAAAGAGTAAAACCAATGAAGAGAAAAACAATGGTAGCATCAATGCTGACAGTTTGTCTGAGGTGTACAACACACTGTGCTGGGGTGCAGGGAGCTTCACCCCACTTGATAGGTCCATTGAGGTTCAGAGATCGTCATTAATTTGCCCAAGGGTTGCACAAGTAGTATGTGCTCCCGCATTGCCCCAAGTGTCCCAGGTAAGAGGCAAATAATGAATAATCTAGAGATTAAGTGGCAGTGGCTTATTTTGTAGGCATCAGCAAAAATCTAGCTTTATCTTAAAATCATGCAAAATTTGTATTATACTCTATAACATAAGCTTGTTATCTTTATAGTAGAGCAAATGTGTTAAATTATTTATTGCCTGAATTATTTAACTTTTCTCTCCTGAAATTGATAGTTTGGAAAGATGTGCCTTATCTCTTGGCTGTGGCTTCATAAACGCGAACACCAGCCCAGTTCAGGAAGGCCAGGTCTGTCTGAGTCCAGGGATGGATTACTTATATGTGGTTTAAGCACCTAGTTAAAGATAGCGCAGAATTGTTTTTTAACCACAACATAAGGTCGTGAATGCTGACACACTCATAATATCCATTCATTCACTCATTCGTTCATTCAACAAAGACGACACTGGTCAGATCCAACCGTAGCAGGGCCCTGACCCAGCACCACAGCCCCCCGCCCCCCCGCAGCAGTAGGGCAGATGGGACTGGCCAGAAGTGGGGCTGGACCCTACCCTGCCCACAGCCCAGGTCAGAATAGCTGGTCTCACTGACCTTATGAAGGTACGGAAGCCTGTTGGTCCTAACTTCATTGTCCCCTTGATTCCCAGGAACCGGATAAACAAGTTTGCCATCCTGTCCACCAGGCGCAGGTAATTGAACTGCTTGGCGTATTTGGGGAACACCTGCTTGAGGCAGATGGCAGGCAGGTGGGCTTCAGGTTTAGGGTTGCCTTCCGAGGCGATGGCCAGATCATTGTCAGAAGGATCTTCCTTTCCGGCTGGTGGGTTCTCCAGCTGCTGAGACCTGAAGCACACAAGGGATTAATGATTGAACCAACTGGAGCGGGCTTTACAGCACAGAGAGAATTTCTCGTGCATAATCTCCTTTTCTTTAGAGTTATAGCAACCTCAGGAGGTGGATATTGTCATCAGTTTTACTGTACAGACCAGAGAACTGACTTCAGAGAGCGACCTGCCCACACTCACAGAGCTGGTCCATGCCAAAGCCAGGCTTCAGACCCAGAACAGGGCATGCCCTGGAAACTTACGCTCCCCCCATCCTACCATCCTGGTTTCCCAATAGGACAACTTCCTTGACTATATGTACTCAGGATTCAAGAGAATACCCTATTATGGAACTGTCTGGGTTTGATTTTTAAACTCCTACTTATGGGTAATAATTGAATAATTAAGAAATATAAAAATCTCATTGAGGGTTGGCAAGAAGCCATAGGCACGGTTAAATGAACAATTTGCAAAGATACATCAGTTATCTGTTTCTAGGAATAGGCACGATTATATTTTCGGGCTTAACTATTTTCTTATTTGGAACTCATACAAAAAATGATTATATTGCTGTGATTCCTTAATCTGGATATTTTATGAAATTATTCTCTGGGGACACAAATGCTCCCTCCTGCAAAGGGGAGCAGCCCAGTTCCCAGGGGGAGCAACTTTCCGGCAGCCAAACTGGTTTCATCCTCATCTCCTTCAACTGGAGGCAGGAAGTCAAAGTCAGGTGGTTCCTTCTCAGATGAAATGAAATGCTCTCCCACTAAGGTTACAGGAAGAAAGATGAGAGAAAGCATGCAGCACTATTGATGGAAGTTAGCACTTAAGTTACTGGATTAGGTAGGTGGTAAGCACCGACTTTATAAGCACTCATTAAATTGGTGTTAAAGGGAGGATTCAGAAATGTCTGGTGTGAATACACTTAGTGACCAGGAAAACAGCTCCAAAAATGTGTCAATCGACACAACTGTCCCACCTGCATGATCTCGTGTGCTCTCCACACAGTTCTGTGATTATTATACCCATGTTCCAGATGGAGACACTGAGGCGCAGCAGGGTGGGGCGCCTCTGCGGCCTGGCTGGCCCCGAGCCAGAAACCTGTGCTTCTCACCAGCGCTCACTCCGTTTTGCTGTCATTATTCTGCAGCACAACACATGCACGTCGGGGCTTACGGTACCCTAAGTACTGCTATTTATGGTTTGCTTTAAATTGTTCCTATGGGCTCTAATAGTAATTCATGCCCTTTGTAGACAACTTGAGAAATGTATTTTGAAACCAAAACCATTTGTAACCTCACAAGTCAGGGATGAACCGTGTTAATGTTTGATTTATCTGTAAAGTTAGGATCACATCACACACAGTTAAAATCCTTCTTCTCGCACTCTAAGTATCTTCCCGTGGCACTGAACATGTTTTCAGGAGCTCAATTCCTCATGGACACGCAGCGTTTCGTAGTGTGCCTGAACCATCACTGAGTAAAGGAGTGAGTGTCTGCATGGCCTGTCTTTGACTACAGTCAGGTGACCTAAGGGATGTGCTCCCTGATGCAGCCTTGGCGTCATTCTGTCCAATGACGTCATCGATTTCCTTTTATTATGGTCTAATGTACATAACATGCACTCACCATTTTTAAGTATTTGAAGTGTATGACCCTATGGCATCCAGTACCTTCAAAATGTTGCAGAACCCTCTCTAGTTCCAGAACAGTCTCACAATGATGTCATTTTAGAGAATAAACCTTAATCCTAGGGAGACATCAATACCAACAGGCCATTTAATCAGTAGGCGCTCCAGCGTGGTGGCCTTAGCTCAGTTGTCCTGGTGATGGGGGCCTCTCAGGTCTTCCTGGTGGCATGTCAGAGGAGGTCTCACTCGAGGGTCCACAGCCTGCGTCCCGCCTTCCCCCCAGAGCCTTTCACATTTCTCTCAAGGGCCGCAGCCTGCACCATTCCCTTCCTTCTGCATCACAATTAACAACCTCAAGATGAAAAAGGCCTTCCAAGCCACAGATGCATTTTTCTGGACTCAAAACCACAGATTCAGGGTGAAAGGGTTTTACTCAACTAGAAGAAGGTAGTAAAGATATAGCTGATATATAAGAGGAAATAAAACAATGAGGAATAATATCTTTGCTGGAAATAATTTCAGTTATCACATTGAGATCCAGGTTATCACAAATACTATAAAATCTTGTTTTTATTTAATAGCACTTTAATGGAAATGTCGGGCTTATGAAATAGAAGTGACTAGTAAAAAATATAAATCAAGGTTACTAGTCCGTTGGGGTAGTTTTTTAAAATTGAATTTGGTGTTTCCTTAATTAATTAAAATAGGGGAAAGCATCCCAGAATGGTTTATTATCATTTTTCAATAAAACGGAATTATTTTTATTAAAACCCTTGTGAAAAAATACCTAATCCCTATTTTACCTGGAAAGCCAACTGTCAAAAGTCACCAGTATTTACTGGGGACCTGCTACATATATTTCAAGTATTGTGCCAAGCAACATATCATTTCATTTGCCCCTCATAACAATTCTATGTGGTAGGTAGAAACTGGTCCCATTTAACAGACTAGGAATCTGAGGCCCAGAGAACCTGGATACATGCCCAACGTCACAAATTAATAGTGGAATCAGAAGTTATACTCAAGACTGTCTCACTAAACACTTTATGATTAGTTCACTATATAATTCTTATGCTAATAATTTGATTGAAATCAAACCAAAGACTTTTCTTCTTCTGTATAAGCTTGTACATTCCCAGAAATTAACAACAGAGAAAGGCAGACAAAGCAAGGTAAAGTTGCCAATTCAGAGAAGGCGCTTGAATTCTCTCAGAGAAATACTTTGCGTTTTTAGTTTAAGCATCCCTTCGACAATTTATTCATTCATGAACCACTTCCCAAGCACTTACCTGTCCCTGGGGCCTGGGACACACAGGTGAGGTGCACACAGTCCAGAAGCACTTGACCCACTGGGGGAAAGACAAGCCCCATCCATAGCAATCATTGAGGAGGTGGAGGTGGCCATGTGAGTGTCCAGAGTTGGGGCCCAGAGCATGTGGAAAGAGGTTTGCTGGGTCTCAGCAGGAGGCGGTATGCCTGAAGAGAAACAGGTGGGCATATGACCTGAAAGCCCATGTGGGCCTGGGTCTTATGGGATCTGGAATGTCAGACAAGGGGGCTTGGATTGATGGGTTTTAGGGAGAGAAGTGTGGTGAAGACAGAATCTATCAGCGGGATGGTTCCCTCATTGGGGATGGATGATGCCAGGAAGCTATTGGAACATCCAAGCCAATGATTCCGAAAGCATGGTCAGTCCCTGAACCAGCAGCATCATCATTACCGGGAGCTTGTCGGAAATGCACATTCTTGGTTCCACCTCAGACCTGTGGACTCAGGACCTGTGAGCGAGTGGGCAATCTGTTTTAGGAAGCCCTGACCTGATGCTGATGGCGGCTGAAGTCTAGCCGAAAGATGACTGGAACTGCTTGACCATGGGGGACAGAATGCTCTGGGCTCCTGTTCCCGGCAATCCTATGGTCCAGCAGGGGAGCCTGGTGGGCAGTGGCACTGCACTGGCCAAGGGAGGTAAGCGGGCTTCCTCTCCCATAATTTGGCTGAGACCTGTCCCCCCAGTCACTTGGAATTTCAAATGCACGTTGGCATTCTTGAGGAAACTGCTCGTTATATGAGGCAGAAGTCCCTTAAATTAGCCTGCAGCTAATTTAAAGAGTTGGAGGATGAAGGCACTAAAAATAAACATAACTACCATGTCGCCCAGCTCTGTCACTTGATAAATGTCTGCCATCACAGAGGCCCCATTTGCTTGATGGTGATGCTATGCTATTTGAAGAGAAGGCGACAGACTACAGAATGAGTGAGGCATGTGTTTCCAAACCGATGAGGAAAAAGTCTGAATGAGAGATCTTTGTCTGACGTTCAAGTCCCTAGGAGACCTAGACCCACACTGGGTCTGTTCTCACCTGCTCCCCTTCATCCGCTGGCCTCTGAACGCTTGCCTGGCCACTTCCACCTCACTCGGCCACTTTCTTCCAGAGCATGGTGTAACACCAACAGTGACACACAGTGTTGGCGGTACTGGTAGCACCTACTATGTGCCAGGCACTGTCATTAAAAACAATTAATCTTATAAAATCCTATAAAGTGGTGTTATCATCACTCCCATTTTATAGATGAGGAAACCAAGGCACAAAGATACTAACTAAACAAGTTGTGGAGTGGGGATAGAAACCCAGGAGGCAGAGTTCCTTATTCTAACTACTGCATGACGCTGCTTCCATGCACTGAGCACCAGAGGGCCAGGTGGGTTACTTGTCACATCTCCTTTGACCCTGGCAATGAGCCTATAGATTAGGTACTATAAGCGGCCCCATTAGCCCTATTTTTCCTGATGAGAAAAAAAATCAGCTTCAGAGAAGTTGAACCACTTTCCAAAGGCTACTCCGCTATTAAATGGCTGAGAATGAGGATCTGAGCCTGGGTCTATTTCAGTTCAAAGCCCAGGTGCTTTCCACTCTATCACGCTACAACTCATCCTGGTTACACAACTTTTCTGAACTCTTCTTCTCCGCCCCTACAGAAGTCTCTGACTTAGGGGGTGGTGTGAGGCTTATGAGGGAGAGTGGCTAGGAAGGTGCTGAGCCTAAGCCCAGCACACAACTGTTTAGGATAAAGCACAGCCTTTCTAGAAAGCATCCAGAGGAGTCTGCTCAGAGGCTTATAACTGACCTCAGTGTGATGACCTGGGAGGAACCTGCACTTGTCTTGGCGGAGCTGTTCCACGGTGACAGCCAAAGAAATCAGCTATGGGCCCACATGAATCACTGACGCATAGTGTTTGTTGTGTGTGTGAATTAATGAAGGCCCGGCAACAGCAGCAGCAGCAGCAGCAGACCAGGTCTCTCGGGATGCATCCCCAGAGCTGCCTGACCCGGGTTCTGCAGGAGCATCTTCCTGCCAGGCCAGGCAACGCATGAACACAAGGACACTCACGAGGACTTACTCTATGGCCCCCATTCCCACTGACCAGAGCTCACTACTGTGGAGCCAGGAGGGCCTTCAGGACTCATGGAGCCCAGTCGTCTCATTTTCCGGATAAAGGAACTGACGACTCATTTTACACAGACCTCCCATATGCTGCATTTCTAACAGGGCTCTGCTCTGTCCCTCTGCCCAGAGCGGTGTCTCCATCTTGTCCCTCTTGCTCTTTGTCTCAGAGCTCAGGCAGGTAGTGAACTGTACTATCTCCCAGACTAGGGGGTGGGGGTGCTGCCAGGTGGTCCGAGTGAGAGGCAGGGGTTGCTCAGGCTCCATGCAAATCCCAGCTCTGCACTCTCCACCTGGGTGTCCTTGGGTAAGTCAGATAACCTCAGAGCTTCAATTTCCTTTCATGTAGACTGGGAATAATAATGGTACTAACCTTTAGAACTGATGTAATTACAGAGCAAAGGAACGCATGGTGCTTAGTACAGCCTCAATCCCTCTGAGACACCTTGATTAGATTCACGACATCTTTATCTCCCGTGAGCTGTCATCGTGAGAGGCCCCCAGTCCAGTCACCAGCCTCAAGGGGAGAGGTGGGCATATGGGCTCTGGGAACTCAGGAGAGTATGAAGTTTCTTTAACCAATTTCTGATGTTCTTCCCCACCCCAGCCCACGTAACTGGACACCAGACGGTGGCCCTGTTCCTCTAAGGCCACCTGGGGAATCTCACTGCAGATTGCCTAAGCTCGGACTGCACTTGCCTCTTGCCCCAAGCTCACTAAAGCCCCACATGAGTCCCATTTTCTCGGGCCTCACTGGACATCTGCCCCTTATCTGATACCATGGCTCTCGACTAAGGATTATTGATGTCACAAAACATGCCACAAAGTAACTGCCTCTTTCCACATACAGAGCAAGTTGAACTGCGGGCTTAGAGGGGGCACTAGCAGTGACCTCATTTTCCTTTATGGGAAAGTCGAAGCAATGCCACTTGCTTGAGGTGGTGGCAAAGGCAGGCCCACTTCTCCTGACTCACTGTCCGGAGCCTTAAAAAAAGAAAAAGAAAAAAGGAGAAAACGACATCACTATTGGGCTGAAATGCCAGAGAGGCCAGAACTCTGACACTGAGGGAGAAGCTCCAGGCTCTCCCAGCCACTCCTGCAGGCAGGGCCCAGAGTTCTTTTGCCCAAAAGGGTTGCCAAATCCCGCCTCAGCCCTTTGAGTACACCACCCGTCTCTCTGTGGACGATTAGGCTTGTGCTAGCTTCTCACAGAAGCCAGGAAAAGGATGTTTCAAACTGTGAGCCTTGCCTGTGCTGGCTGTCCATGTCCCCACGGGACAGGCACGTCTGGTCACTGTCTGCTTACTGCCCTGTCTTCCACATTTGGCACACCCCTCCCTCCTCTCTTAAATGCTCTTTCCCAATTTCCCCTTGAAAAACACTCATCCTTCCCATCTTAGATTCTGTGCTACCTTTTCCAAAAATCTTCCCAAAGCTATTGGAGATAGAATCAACCACCCCTTTCTAGACAATCTTCCAGACTTTGTTGTTGTTTGTTGTTGTTGTTGTTGTTGTTGTTGTTCTTCTTCTTCTTCATCATCATCATCATCATCATCATCATCATCATCATCATCTTTTCTTCGCAGTCATTATCATGACTGAAAGGGTGATCTGTGCAACTGTTTCATGCCTGTTCTTTTACCAAATTGAAAGCTGGGAGGGCAGGCAGTGCTCTCATTTATTATAACTGTATTTATAGCCTCAATACATTCCTGGCACACAGTAGGTGCTCAGAATATCTGGCAGTAAATATAGTAACTGTTTCAATTAATTCTCATAATTCAATTAATTAGACACAATAATTGGCTCGGGTTTACGTTTGAGGACACTGATGCTGGGAGAGCTAAGTGGGCTGCCTAAGTGATAAGCTGGGACTGAAACTGCTGGCTGTCTCCAGAGGCCACATTTTAACCCCTACACTACCACAGCCCTCTGCTTCTGGCTGCCGATTACTTGGGAAGACCTGTCTGTCTCTGGAGAACAGCGAGGCACTATGTGACAACCATAATCAGCAGTTGCATTACAACCTCTAAAATTAGCAGAGAAGGCCAACTTGGGCTTTCATTGTCTAGTTGTGCTAATGAAGGGATCCTTTTAATTACATACTCAGTGTCTATCTGCAAAACAAAGCGTTTTAGTGTTTAAACACAGTTCTGTACCAAAGTCTAGAGCTGTGTGAATACAGACAATAGAGGAAAATCATGTGTAGAAGGTATTTTTTTGTTGAGATTGTAATTCTTTCTGGCATTCAATTTCTTCTAAACCTAGATCATTTTCTACAGAGATACCAATTCTCCTTGGTATACTGTGTGCCCAGTGATGAGAATCCAGGAATCCAGTAGGCGTGTCTCATGTCAAATATCCGTCCTCCTCAGATTTCCGATGAAATGGTGGCTTTGTGAATTTCACTTGCCACTGATTTGCCTTGAGGGTGCTCCCCACCAAAGGTCAACCCTGCATTTCGAGTGTTGAATGAAAAACCACCTTCGCTAGACTGTGTCCCCGGGGCTCATGGCATTTGCATCCCACTTTCCAAGGCAATTTTGTGTATCTTTCTATATGGGATTTGCACTAGTGTGAGTGAGGTCCATGGAGCTGATCCCACAGACTGTCTGAGGCAATGCAGCCCTGACTTTGCATTTGCACTTGCTCAGGGGGAAAGGAGAGTAGCTCATATGAGCCCCCTCTATGGGCCAGGAACTCTCCAATACATTAATTATCTTGGTTAGGCCACACTGAGACCCTAAGAGGGAAATATTAACCTGCGATCTGGACCTAGAATGTCTGGGTTGCATCCTGTCCCTAAAAAGCTGGGGACCTTGGAAAGGGTCTTAACCTACTAGTCTTAGTGTCTTTATCTGTGTCACGGGAATAATAATTATATCCCTGTCACACAGTGCTGTGAGAATTAAATGGGTGAATACAAGCAGAGCATATAGATCCATACCTGGCATGCGGTAAGCACTCAACAGGGGGTAGATGTTGTTATAAAAGCTAAAGTCAGGTTAAATGAAGTATTCAAGGTCACACACCTAACGGTATCATGTGATAACCTGGGTCTGTCTGACTTGTGTATCCCTGTTCTTTCTAGGCTTCAGTTGAGGTTAGGGGAATCCCAGGGGGTTCTCTGCTGGCCCCAACTAGGAGACTATAATCACAGCCTTCACTCTGCTAGCGTGACCTATAGGAAGTCACTCTGCACACCCCATTCCCACTTGACCTCAGTGTGAGCACACTGGTTTCTGTCTCTACTGCTCCAAACACACTGCTCTCTGAGAGTTAACCATGGACCTCCTGATTGCCATCAACCTTGATCTTTCTCCAGCTCAGCTCTTCATAGCATCTGATTCAGTTGGCCACTCTTTCGGAATGCATCTGTGCCCATGCCTTCTCCTAGAGTTTTCCTGTTCTCTGCTCTTCCTCTGAGGGCCTTTAGTGGGAGGTGGTGCCTAAGCATAGCCTCCCAGGGCCACCTCATTTACACACAGAGATGACCCCAAGACCCCCTCATGGCCTGGTTGCCTATGTCTTGCTCACCCTTTTGCCAGGTCCCAATCCTGCTCATCCTTGCAAGCTCACTTCAAATGCCAGGACAGGCCTCCCCTGGTCCCTCCCACCTAGAAATACTCTCTTCCAATTTCCCACAGCACTTCCTTTCCTGTGGAATCTGTCATTTTCTAAACTTTCATTATGGTCATTGAAGCCTGTGGCTTCATTCTCCCATAGACTGCGTGTTTGAAGAAAATAAATCCATTTTTGCTCCCCTCCTAGTATTTCCTACCTAATAGGTGATGCAAAAGCAGATGTGCTGAGAAACGACTATGTAAGATACATATTCTTTAGGACAAATAAATGAGGAATTTGGTGTCCTTTTGCCCAAAGGCAAGAAAACAGACAGGGTAATTTCTGGGTGTCATTTTCAGCCTAAGGTTCTATAAAGACATTGCTCAGCGTAATAATACAACCAAAGTAATTTATGGTAATAAGAATAATAATCATCCTGGGTCCACTCTGTACTAACTGAATGGCCTTGGGGAAGTCACACTATTGCTCAGCCTGCTTCTCTTCTGTAAAACTGGATGCAATGGGATGACATAAAACAAGAGGCAGGGGTTTGGCTGGAGTGCTAGAGAAATGGTAGTTATCACTCACGTGACACATTTATAGCATACCCCCTCAAAAATCAGGGACATCGAGTCAGTGCAAGCCCAACCTCCTCCGAGAAGATTTAACTGCCTCCTCCAGTCCACAACATTCTTTTCCTTCGAGAACTTTGATCCTAACAAAATTAGGTTTAAAAAAAATGCAGCTAATAAATTAGGCATGCATATTAGCAATCAGGTCCAGAGAGCAAGTCAAACTTTTTTCTTCATGCAATTTGAATTCCCCTAACATAGAGTTGTTGTCAAAATCCATTAAAGTATTTAATTTCACTTGTCATTGCACAATTCCCCAAGCAGACATCCAGATAGTTCACAGAGCTGTTTCTCACAGAAGTACTAAATGTTTAGTTATCATGGTACATCTTTTCAGTGATGTCTCCCTGATGGCTCAAGAGACTCTCAGAGATTGCTTAAGTTCAAGTATAAGGTTAGGGCAGGGAGGCAGAGTTGTAGAAATTACACATCAAGCAGGACTGGGTTTTAGCTCCAGTGCTGCCAATTACTAGCTGAGTATCCTTGGGGAAGGTACTCAACCTCTCTGAGCATCAGTTTCCTCATTTGGAAATTGGTGTGCATGGTTTTAGTGAGCACTAAATGGACCATCACAAATGTGAAGAATGCCAGACATATCATTGGTCCTCAATACGAGACAATCTAAACATTCCTGAGATCGGGGTCTAGAAACTGTGCACACTCGCCACCCCTCAAGGGACAGCCTTAATGAGCAGTGTATTTATTGGGACAACAGTGGCCAGAATCACCCAGTCCTGACACTTTCTTCTTGCACAGCAGCCTCTCCAAGCACCATTCAAACACATGAATATCCCACTTGACCAACTCACCTGGTGGGGATACAAGGTCTCCATGCCAACAGGCATGTGGTGGGGACTCCCTCTCCCAGAAAGAAAACAAAAGCAAGTCTGTCATCTGGTTTCCCTAATGAACAGCGAGCTGAAGTCAGAGCGCCCTCTTCTTGGTGGTCATGGCAACGCTGACTGACCGACCCTGTCCTGCCAGGAAGCAAGGGGAACATTTGGGAGGTGGTGGTGGTGGTGGTGGGAGGGGGGAATGAAGGGCAAGGTTCATGAAAGAAGCACTCCCATCTGTTTAAAAAAAACCTGCGGGCAAAAGGACACCCCTCGCCAGGGAACGGCGGAATTCCCGTTTTTATCATTTAGTCCTTTGGTGATAACTGGATGTGGAGGTTACCAGAAAGCCCAGTTCAAACCCCGTGAACGAGCAGATGTTGACTCCTCGCAGAGAGAGGGAAAGCACCTTTTGTGCCTTGTGTCATGCTCGGCATTTGGAGAACGGTGGCCTCGCGCTTGCACAGGTGCCTCTCGCTACAGTGCAGTGTCCAGTCTATGTTTCCCATCTGTGATCTAATGCAGTTGGGGAAGAATAAAGCAGTGTGCCCATTTCACAGGCAAGAAAACTGAGTGCTATGTCCACAAACTGGTGAGGACTGATCCTTTCCTTTTCTCTTTCCTAATTAGCATCTGCCTCCCCAAAGGCTCCATCCATGACAGTGCTTCAATTCTTCCCTTCACTCTTCAATTCTTCTGTTTGGCTTTTAAAAGTCACCTTTTAAGTCCATCACCTGCCAGTCAAATCCACTCAGACATCCCATTTGCGTCCAAGCTGAACATGATTTGCTCTGTACCCTCTTTCCCCCCCACCCCAAACTGCCTCTTGCCATTTCCATGTTGTTATTGGCAAATTCAGCCTCCCAGGGAGCCAAGCTCAAAACCCTCAAGCCAGCTTTGGCTTCTCTCTCTTCCTCACCCTAGTTTCTGGGGACCTGTACAGAAGGCTCCCACTGTCCCCTCTACATGAGCAGGAAGTGCTGCAGTTCCACAGAGGCTGTGGGGTCAAGGTGCCTGGGATCTGGCTGATTTCATGCCTGTGTGCTAAGCACCTGCTCTCCTCAGTCCTCCCTACAGCCTTTGAGGTTACCATGATTCTCACCTGGACTCCCATTTTTGTGTGAGACACAGAGTGGTGACCTAATTTGCCTAAGGGGCCTAATTTGGCTCCTGGGAAAGTCTCTCCCTGAGGGCCTTTCACACCTTGATTTCAGACTTCTGGCTTCCAGAACCGTGAGGGATTGCATTTCTATTTATGGTAACATCTGACGGTAGCCCTAGGAAGTCAATACATATGCGGTCTCAGTTTCCTCATCTCTGAAATGAGTAACCTCAGAGAGCTACGATGAGATCATGTAACTGAAAAGCAACTAGAATGGTATCTGGTGCACCGTAGGTCCTCCACATGAGTTACTTGAACCAAACTAAGAAATTCCAAGTCATGATCTTGGAAATTTCTCCCCAGGGCACCCTTGGCGAACTGCCACCGTCTACAATATCAGGTTTGTAAAATGTTTAACTTCAGAACCCAAGAGCCAGGAGGAGGAGCCACAGGGAGTATCTGCTCCGAGCCCAGGTGTGGAGGATGAACGGAAGTCAGCAGAGAGGTCTGTGTCCTTGTGAGGCTGGTAACTAAGTGCTGGCCCGGCTCCAGCTCTGATGAGCCTGTCACAGTGGGTTTCACAAAACATCTGTTTCAGGAACAAGCCTGTTGTTTCAGGCAAGCTCTAGAGAAAATGGTATGTTTTTCCTATACTCAGCCATGACATGTTCACTGGAGCTGAATATTTCTAAATGTGACCAATATCTTAAGTGGCAGAAGCCCATCAAACTCCCCGAGAACACAGATTGCTTGTAGGCAGCCCAGAAGGCTTGCCTTCCTTGGTGCCTGCAGACCTGCGGCAGCAGAGCAGTTGGGTGAGGGGGGGTGGGGAGTAGCGAGCTCTCTGAAATTGGTCTCTCTAAAGGTGATGCTTAATTCTGTAAGAGAGTCAGGTCCCCGGGCTTCATGCATATGGATGCCCGCAGCGGTCCAGTGATAACCTGCAATTTCTCTCCCCACGTTAATCGGCTGCAGTTGGCCGCTGAGAACTCGAGTGGGAAACACTGCTGTGCACATATCGATGATCCCTGGGACTGAACTTTGCTGGATTTAACTGGATTCCAACTCAGATAAGAAAGCAGCTGAGCAGCGTCCCATGTGAAGTGAGTGGACCGTGCCTCAGCATGAGATGGAGAGAGGGCCAGAAGGCAGACCAGCAATTAGAATTTGACAGACACTCTCCCTGCAGTCCCGAAGGTGAAGGGGGGATGTGGGCTGAAGAAGCAAACTCCTCCAGATCCTCCGGGCAGAGGCTCCTTGGGAGCAGACACAGAAGCTGTCTTCTCCTTTGTCCCTGGAAGGGATGTGATCTGAGTAGAGTGCTTCCACCCCTACAGGCAGATCAGGCCCAGAATACGTCCGCCTTCACAGACAAGTCTCCTCCACCAGGGCAGCTCCCAGCGTGTGCAGCCTGAATGGCTCTGGGGTGGGGCAGCAGGGGCCTGGGGTGAGCCATGCCCACTTCCCAGTGACCTAGAGCTTCCCTGCTGCAGTCTCCACTCCTATCTTAGCAGCCTTGGCCTCCAGTCCCTACCCCATGTGTCTGGGTTCCAGGCTCCACTGGTCTCATCATTGACCCCTTCCTCACCAGTCTGCTGCGGGGGTCCCAGCATGCCATGGGGGCAAGCCCAACCTGTGACCCCCACCATTCTGCTCACAGATGCCCCAGCCCTCCAGGGCCCCTTCCTTGCTCCACTCTTCTCTATAGCACTTGCCATAATTAATCAGAGAATAGGTTTTACTCATTTATATTTTGTTTATTGTCCATCTCCTGCCCTCTCACCCTGGGTCAGTTTCACAAAGGCAGGGGGTTTGATGGCTTTGTTTACACTGACTCCTCAGTGCTGGCACACAGTAGGTGCCCATGAGTGTTGGCTGAGTGAGTGAATGCATGAATGGCTGGCTCCTCTCTGTCTGCAGACTGGAGTCTAAACTCTCTGTCCTGGTCAAGTCCTTTCGTGCTTTGGCTGTGCCCCTCTCAGCCCCGTGCCATACCACATTCCCGTGTAAACTCTAGCCAGACTGCACTGCTCACCAAGTCCTTCTGTGATGTCCCAGCCTAGGCCTTTGCATGTGCTGTTGCCTCTGCCCAGAATGTCATATGTCACCTCACCCCACCCTTCTGCTGGCATGATGCCCTCCCCCTCCAGGGCACCCTATTTTTACTTCTTTTGAAGTCTCACATGCTATACTGTAATTGCTCATTCACTCAGCAGCTGTTTCTAAACACCCGGCTCCAGGAGGGCAGGATAATCTCACTCACTCTCGATTCTCAAGGCACTTACCAAGCACACTGTAGTTGCATAGCTAATGTCTAGGGGGGAAATGAGCCAGTTCTTGAGTTGCCATTGCTTCATGTGTGAGAAAGGGGCCATGCTGCTCCTGCAGGGAACCCAAGGATTAGAAACAACGTACAGAGTGGGTGGCACGACCACCACTCCTGGCACAGGGTGGCCACTTCACACCTAGCAGCTCAGTATCAGCACTCAGATGCAACAGAGGGATCTGCTGTGTCAGAGCTGCTGTTTCCACTGTTCTAGAAGCCACCAGCCGAAGTCCTGGCATCATTCTCACCTCTGCGGGCCACCCTGAGAAGCGTCGGCTCCAGGGAGAATTCCTGTCTTTGCTGTCTTAGCCATCACATTCTGGCAGCTTGCCTGCTGAGCAGAAGACCTCTAAGTCCTCTCCCCAGAACTAAGTGTATTCATAACTAGCATGCCATGGAACTGAAAACTTCCAGTGCCTCAGGGACCAACTGTGCAGATCTGTCGTTTTCCATCTGAGGACATAGGTTCAGAGAGGTTGACCAACCTGCTCACAGGCTCACAGCTAGGTAGAGATTTTGCTTCCTGCTTCCTTAATGCAGAATTTTAATTCTTTCTGGTTGAACCTAGTGGACCTTAAGGAATTTGATAGATTAGTCTAAAACTCTCCCTTCGGCTAAATCTCGACCATATCATCATTATAGTAATCACTTGAGACAGAAGGAAACCTTTTGTACTTCCATAATCTTCCCACAAGCAGCATCAAGTTCACTTGCTGGGAAACTTTCCCCAAGGACTGTCTCTGCTATGCAAACAGAAGAAATAGATGTGACTCTCAATCCTCTCAGTCCCATTGGCCCCTGGGCAAATGGCCTCGACGGAGGGATGGCAGTGTCCACCAGGGCCACAGCCACAGCTATGGCCACTCTCCCCTTTGTCGTGGGCACAGGGGTGCTGTTCGTGGCTGCACTGCGTGGAGGGGGGAAGCAGCGGGAGCTATGAGGGGTCTGGATTTCAGGATGTTGGTGGAAGGATCAGGAAGGTGAGTGTGGAGTGGCCCCAGTTGCAAGTGAACTCAGAACCCCCTTTCAGTGGGAAGGGAGCTGTGAGTCACCTGCCACCACCAAAAGACTAATGCACAACCTCTGGCCCCAGAGGAAAGCATTCTCCTAATGATTATTATTAGGTGTAATGACTAATTAGTAAAAATAGCTACCATTTACCAAGTGCCAACTGATGCTTGGTACTTAAGGCCTATTATTTCTTTTTTCCCATTTTATGCTTCTTATTTATTTTCCTTTTTTCTCATTATAAAGTCAATAGATGCTCATGGAAAAAATATTTAAAGATACCGAAAAGCAGAAGAAGGAAACAGAAAGTCAAGCCAGCCTTTGTCTTGCCGCCCACACATTGCCACTGCTCCCAGGGTGGCGTCTTCTCCCCAGGATGGCTCACCGTGCCCCTCCCTGCCTTCCCTGAGTGTGTGTCAGTGTGCACGGCATATGAGATTTCACATGGTTGTGATCTCCCTTCTACAAAAAACTACTTTTAACTTGAGTAGGGTATTATTATCTCCTTGTTACAGATGTGGAACCTGAGGCTCAGAGAGTGCAAGCAATTTGCCCAAAGTCACACAGCAGATAAATGGCCAAACAGGGATTCATGTCGAGTTTTTCTTTTGTCAAAATCTTTCTCCCCTCTTGCCAGGCTGCTTCCCACTCATTAAGGGAGAACTGAGAATAGGACCATCCCCTATTGAGAGGTGAGAGGCGCAGCTGCAGGTGTGGGAGATGCAGAGTGTCCCAGCTACATGACCTGGCTGTGTAGCACCTGACTATGGAAAGTTTTGACAGGTGAAGCTTTGCTGAAGGCATTCTGTCAAAAACTGGAGAGATCTGTGTTTTCTGTCCAGATAGATACATACATGGGAAGGTGAAATCAGAAAGCATAGGAACTATTTTTCGCAAGCTGTTTTTCACAAGACAAATACAAGTAACTTCTACAGAGCGGCTGCAGGACGGCTGGCCTGGGGGCCTCCTCCAGCCCCGCCAGTCAAGCTGTGAAAGGGGACACTACACACCCATGGGGAGGGCACAGTGATGGCCTGGGTCCCATGCTTTCTCAAATGGCCTGACAAAGCTGTAGGCACCAAACATCTTTAAGTGGGCCCCAAGCACATAAACTGGGCACAGGGCTGACACTTGGCAAAGAGCCTACAGCTGATGCAGGAGCCATCTGAGAGCAGAGAGTTCTAAAGGTGCAGACACAGAATCTCAAGGCCAGATTCCTTTCAGATGAAAGAATTCATGGCTGAGAAGAAAAGTTGGAGGGGGGCAGGTGTGCTAGGGCATAAGCAAATGGATGACAGCCCTTTACTCATGGAAACAAAACAGTAAAGACAGAGGACAAAATACTGTATCCTATTTTTACCTCACACAGCTTCCATTTAGGAACAGTAAGTTGCCATGCTTTACTCCCCAGACATCTTCAGAGGCTTCTCCCTTAGTTTAAATGAGACGACTGGGACAAGTCCTGCTTTGCTGCAGAAAAGGCTCAGGATGAGCCTTGTTCCTATGTGTCTGTGTTTGTGTGTGCTTCTGTGGGTGTGAGTGTGTGTGTTCCACTTCTACACACTCAGTTACTCTTAACTGAACAACCAGCTGTTGAACCTCATCTTCTGGATCCTACCAGAGCCACATGGTTGCTGTGAGTGTGAAATACTTGGTCCTCCCACCTCAGGGCGGTGCTCAGATACTGAGCAATTTTTCTGATGTGCCTACCACACTCCTCCCACCCCTTACTAGCTCCAAGGGGCTTCAGCTGCACTTCCTAACTCCAGGCCAAGGAACCACCCCATGGGCCCACTTCACCCAGGTTTTGGTAAAATGTTTTAGAACACTCATTTTACATATATACATACACACACATGCACACACATGCAGGTATAAACAGTGGCTGGCATAAAGCAGTCACCAAGCTCTCTGAGCTGGCCATGTCTACACCTCACAGACCTGTTCAGGAGCACAGATGCAGTGATGTGGTTAAAAGGGTTAGGGGGTAGGCAAATGTAGAATATTTAATGAAGACACTGAGGCATATGCTCTTCTGTGCTTGAATGGAACAATATCTAGCCTGTCATTTATAGCTAGGGATCCGTAGGCTTCGCCAGCACGGCTCAGGGATACTAAATACAGCCTGAGTTAAATAAACGGGCCAACTTTGCTTCAAACTCCAAGTCTGAAAAGGAAACCGAAACTGCTTGAATTCCCACATTCATGACAAAGCTCTCTGGAAATAGCATTAGAGAAAATCTAACAACTAAAAATATCTCCATTTTGAATAATGGTCATCAAAGGGACAGTGACAACTGCTTGGCATTTATATACGACTAAGGTCCCAGTGCATGAATTCATGCACCTTGAAAGGAACTATGGGCTGTGAGGCTGCAGTGGACACAGGGGTGAGTCTTGGCCCATCCTTCGTGTCCCCGCCTGGCCCCTCCAGCCACAGCCCTTGGTCCTGTCTGCTGGCAGCCCTGCTGCCACTGCTGCTGCTCCCACGTGCTGATGGTGCTGGCCCTGCTCGCACCCGCTGATGGTACGGAGCAATTGGGGCCGGTGCCAGCAACAGATGTGAGTGGGGCTTGCGCCATGGGTATGAGCGGAGGCTGCTGCCCCATCATCCCTCAGGAGCAGGGGGAGGTGGAGAAGCACTGAGGGGCGATCAAGGACAGCTGCCACTCCCACCTGCTGAAGGCATCGAGTGATCGGGGACAGCACTGGGTGCCAGCAGCAGGTGTGAGTAGTGCCTCCAGCACCAGTAGCAGGTGAGAGTGCCAGGTGGGACCAAGGCACGCAGGAGCAAAGAATTTTCAGTAACCACCAGAGGCTCGCTTCTATGACAACGACCGGTGCCCCACCTTGGTCTGGCGCTCCCGTTCACCTGCCATCATTCCACTGCGGCCTATGCCCACCATGTTCCACATGTGCCTCCTGGTGGTCAGCACATGTTGTAGTGATCAGTTGTTTGGTTGTTTTCCCTTTTGGTCTATTTGCACATTAGCCTTTTATTATATAAGATTGAGCCTTTAATATATGCTCACCTGGAGCTCACCAGCCAACCCTCACAGCTGGAGTCCCACAGAGTCAGTCCTGGGACCTTGAGCAGTGGCTCAGCCCTGACCAAATCTTGAGCCAGGCCTTTCCCAGCAAGCAGAACCGCAATCAGCTGAGCCCAGGGTGTTCTTTTAGCTTAAGCCCAGAATCCTCCTGCCTGGGGCGAATCTGACTTAGTAGCTACCAACCCCATTCTCATGGAGGTGGTCATCTCCACCCAACAGGGCTTCTGCCTCGGTGCCTGGGTGGTACTCCCCCCCAGGAGCTGCCCACTAGGAGGAGGCCCTGACCAAGGTCCCTGACCATTTGACTGGGCTCCCTGCCTGCTTCGTCCACCAAGGAAGCAGGTCCCATCCTCCATACTCCTGCATGGTAAGGCCTAGGGATAAGGATTCCCTAAGAAAAAGTATGGAATGGTGGGACGTTTGGGAGAATGAAGCAAGCTCATGAAACCACAAGGCCCCCAGTGCTTGGTTACCAGTGTGGACTAGTGCCTGGCGTTCCACGCTCCTCCAGACGTCACGTGTCCTCAGCTATGGAGCCACACGATCCAAGTTTGGTTGGTCATGCTCTTCCACTGTGAAAAGTCCCCATCCCCCGGTCTCCCGTTGCCTAGGACCTCAAGTACACAGCTGGCCAATGCTGTGTATTTCTACCCAAGTCCAAGTTGTGGGGGTTCTCTCTCATATCACTGGTTTTCATATTGTACCATCATGTCTCTTTGTAGAAAACACAACAAATAAAGAACCATGTAGGTAAGAAAAGAAAACTCTCACTTGTCAGTGTGGCTCAGTTCAGTTCCTGGTCAGGGCACATGCCTGGGTTGTGGGCTCCATCCCCAGTAGGGGGTGTGCAGAGGCAGCTGATCAATGATTCTTTCATCATTGATGTTTCTAGTCCTCTCCTCTCCCTTCCTCTCTCTGAAATAAAAACATATTTTCTTAAAAAAGAGAATAAAACTCTCATACATAATCTCACTATCCGGAAATTATCACTTTTAATATTTGGGCAAATTCCCTTCCAGTTCTCTTCTATGAATATAATTTTTTTTCCACATAGTTGAAATCATACTATATATACAATTTTGGAGCCAGCTTCTACATTTAACATTTTATTACATGCCTTTTGCCAATCACTACACTTATTTATAAACGTATTTAATGACTGAATGACTATCTCTCAAACTAGTGGATATTTAGATTGTTTCTGACTTTTCACTACTTGGATGAACATTTTTACACAAGTCTTTCTCAAAATCTTTTATTATATCTTTTGTATAAAGTCCCAGAAGTGAAATTTCTGAGATAACAGAGATATTGACGTTTTTAAGGCCCTTGGTATATAATCTGGCTTTAGTCTGTGACCTTATAAGTTATCAAGGAATAAATTCATAGTCACCGATTCAAAGTTTTGAAATCTATAATCTTTTGTTTGCCCTGAAGTTAACTACCTACATCACAATAAAATAGGGTGACACATTTTTCTATTAATTTCAACACAAATATGGGTTTAAAAATATTTCACATAGGAGTGTGTGAAACTAGAAGAACTGAGATTAAGCAATATTTTTCAAGTGACCCACACAGTCACTTTCCTCATCATAGGAAACAGTCATTGAGATTTGTATCTCTAATTATTCTTTCTATCCAGCTCTCAAAGCTATGAATCCACATCTGGGTTAGTACCCTAAACAGCCAGCATTGGAAACAGTGGACTCTATTTTTGAGTTTCTTGTGTAGAATGTGAACTTGGGATGTCAGCTGCTCAGAATGCATTTATATAATAATAAATTTAAAAAATATATCTGTCTTCTCCATGAACCCTCCCCTGATTCCCTCAGGCCGAATTAATCACCTTCCTCCCATAGCTCATCGCTGGGGCCTCAGTTAATACTTGCTTTGGGTTATGAGTTATTTGTTCACATTGCCCACTAGGCTGGGAGCTCCTAACAGGCACACCTAGTGTGATTCCCAAGTCTGAGCACGAAGATCAACAAATAACAGGCACACCTAAGTGGTAGGAGGATTGATTTTCAATTTGCCGGTAAGCACGTGGGTTGTGTGCTGCTAGGAATCTGGTGTAATGGATGGGCCCAAAGGGAAAACAGAAGGAGGTGCAATGCCAGCCCTGAGGCTGTCCATACAGCAATGGTCAGAAGATGAGACTATTTCTGCTAAAAAGCCTGTGGTTCCAAAATGAAAGAAAAATTCACTCATTCTTTCCCAGATATTTATGGAGGACCTCCAGGTAGTAGCACTGTGCTAAGAGATGGAACCCAGAGAGGAATACAGCAGTCCCCCCTTCTCTGTGGGAAATGTTTCAAGACCCTCAGGTAGTACGAAACCCTATAGATACTACGTCTTTCCTCTACACACACCTGCGACAAATGTTAGAAATCAAACACAGAAAATTAACAACAACTAATAATAAAACAGAACAATAACAACATACGTAATAAAAGCTATGTGTTGTCTCTCTCTAATAACTGATCTGATAATGGAGACATCTACCAAGTGAGTAACAGGCAGGGAGCGTGTACAACATGGATCCACTGGACAAAGGGGGTGATGCATCCACAGCGGGACGAAGCAGAACAGCATGAGTTACCATCATGCTACTCAGAATGGCACACAATTCAAAAACCTATTAATGGTTTATTTCTGGAATTTTCCATTTAATATTTTCAGACCACAGCTGATTGAGGGTAACTGAAATCACAGAAAGTGAAACCTTTGAGAAGGGGGGTGGGCTGACTGTGAGAAATCCTTTCTGCCTTCCCAAAGCTTGTGAAGAAATGACCACACAGAGGTTTCAGTGATCCTACTAACAGGTTATCCATGGATGAGGGAAAGTGCGCATGCCAGCAGAGGAGACAGTCTGGTCTCCATTCACTGTAGACTGCCATCTTGAGTTAACTGTCTACAAGTCATTCAGGAGTCTTTGGAGCCATCACCACGACCCTGCCGGGTTGAGGTCACCTGCTCACTCATTTCCATTTGGGAGCAACTGCAAAGAAAGGTGAGGCCTTCGAAATCTGCTAGATCTTACCACTCGGTTCTCCAGGGACTCACACACATATGCTGGTTTGCCATGAAACTGTATTACTTTGAACCAAATGGATAGTATTTTTAAATATGTTATACATATCTGGGGGAAAATGTCTGAGGCCTAGGGATAAAGATTCATTAAGAAAAAGCATGGAACGGTGGGAAGTTTGGGAGTAAGACAGCCAGGGATAAAGTCCCTGTTCTGCTGGTTATTAATCCAATGACACTGATCAATATTCTCGTCTATAAAAGAGGGATAATGATACCTACCTCCTAAAGAAGAAAAGTGGGGGTTGGAGGTGGGATGAAGAAGAGGGCTGTCTTCAGGTTGGATGTGAATATCTAGTGCCCAAACACAGGGTCTATGAATGGCTTATGGAAGAAGAAATCTTCTGGTGGGTAGAAGAATGAACAGGAGCCCAGGCAATTCATTCCCCTTGAACAGCCTCAGTTCTCCCACCTGTAAAATTCATTCCCCTCAAATAGCCTCAGTTCTCCCTCCTGTAAAATGAGCGGGCTGGAATAGATGACTCCATGGCCCCTCCCAGTTCTGAAATTTTATCAGACCCCTTATTTCTCTCTTCTCAAGTGTGTGGGGCAGGGGACAGTCCTTCGGCCAAGAGCAGTGTCAACACTGCCATCATAACGACACTCATTCAGGCTTCCACATGTCCAGCAGCCTAGCTCCCTACTACAATTATAAGCAGAATAATTAGCACTTGTCCAAGAAATCCTGCCACATGCTGGTGTTTCATGAAATATGCAGAGATCCAGCTCCCATTTTGCCAGTGCTGCACTGGGAATCAATAAAATATTGAAGACAAATGAAGTCATCTTTCATTTCAATGGTGGTTTTCTCTCCTTATCTCTTCATTTGTTTGCCTACATGGTCAGAGATTTCTCCAGCTGGTTGAGCATCTAGTCTGAGGAACACACATGTAGACGGGGTTTGTCCTCTAGATGCTGGTGTTCAGGCCTCTCTCCTTGGCTTGTAGAGGGCCATCTTCTCCTTGGTCCAAATTACCTCTCCTTATTAGGACGCCACTCATACTGGATTAGGGCCATCCTAACAACCTCGCTTTAACTTGTGACCCTAATAAAGATCCTACTTCCAAATGAGGTCACGCTTTGGTACTGAGGGTTAGGGTTTCAACCTACAGATTCTGGGGATGACATAATTCAGCTCATGATAGATAATCAACTAATTCATTCATTTGTTTGCTTGTTCATTCATTCTTCCAACCCTAAATGAGTACCTAACACGTGGCAGACACTGCCGGGTACTAGAGATACAAAGTAGAACAGGGCCTCCCTGCCATGAGGGACTGCACTTTTGGCTGAGGCATCACCCACACAGAGATCACTCAGTGTGGGGTGTCAATCGAGAGGTAGACACAGAAACATGGGGGCTCTGCTCATCCGAGACTTCAGGGCAGGTTTCCTAGGCTTCCACAGGGTAGTGATGCTGGGGCCAAGAGGGTGAAAGACTTGGGTCGAGCCTTTAAGGGGACAGGCAGGAGGAGAGAAATGCCTGATTCCAGGCAAAGGAAACCACGTGCTTGAACAAACAGGAGCGTGGGCAGAATGGGCCCAGGTCTGGAACTCAGGTAATAGAGGAGGAGCCTAAGGGGTGCGAGTGCGGGTGCGGGTGCGGGAGAGCAGTGAGAGGGGAGAGGTGAAGGGTAAGGGCTAGGAAAAGCAATCACCACGAGACTACTGGGTAGCAGGGAAATCTCCCCCAGAACTCAGGCACCGAACCACTTCCTCTATTTAGAACATGCTGAGTAGTTGTTCTCGGCATCTCGGGCGTGGGCGCTGGCTCTTAAGACGTTCGCATCCTCAGCACTTAGTCTAGAATCTGGCATTTAGCAGATGTTCAACAACTATTTCTTAGATGAATAAGTAATAGTAAGCACTTAGTAAGGACCAAAATGGGATGAGTTCCAGGCACTGAGATTATTCCCAACCCTCACAATGATTCTATGAGGCAGACATGATTTTCATCGTTATAGATTAGGAAGGCGAGGCTTGGAAAAGTTATGAGACTTGCCCAAGACCAGAGTCAGGGAAAAGAACCAGGATCTGAAACCAGGTTTGCCTGAGGACCATGCTGACCACTGGATTCCCTCAAGGTCATCTCTCCTGTGACCTTTGATAAAAAATGCAGGGAGCCCTGACCACTGTCTCTGTTCTCCAGTCACCTGCTCCACCCCAGACGAACAGGCCAAACCAAAGCAGTCCATTTAGAGGGCCCCTGGCAACTCATTATCAACACCTCTTTCTGCTTGTCTTATCCTAAGAGCACTTTCCACAACACAGATTTCAACAGTGAGCCTTGAAGCCCCTGCTCTTCTTAGTCATCTTAACTCAGAGTTTCATTTTTTTTTTTTTTTGAATCAGTCTGATGGCCTCTGAAAATGATCAAAAATGAGGCTAATTATTTCTTTAAGACGTACAGATCCATCCGTTGGCGAAAAGAAGTCCAGGAGGCAAAGTTAAATTGCATAGTACATCACTGTCCCCAGCCCGTTCATCTCTGCCACTCAGTTCAGTGTAAAATTTACAGCAGCTATTACCTCTGTGAAGGGGTTCGGGTCCTAGAAAATACAAGCTAAATTTTAAATAGAATATTAATTTTAATGAAAGCTTCAGGGGATGCTGTTTATGTTGCTTATCTTTCGCACCCGGTGATTAAGTTAATTTATGCTTAATGGAAAGGATATTTCTAATCCACAGACAGGCTCAACACCTGTCTTGGACGTTGTTTTTGGAAGCCTTAAGCTGCTTGTGATGGATGTAATAAGTCTGAGACACTACTAAACTGACACCCGAAGGCTGCGTGCACAGAGGACCAAGGACATTATGTCTCTGCCCAGTGCTCGTGTTGAAATAGCATCCAAGCCCCAAGCATTTCATTCTGTCAGCCCTTACAAGTCCTGCCTCCTACTCTTTTGTGTTAGTTCCTGGACAGGTCTGGGTCGTGAGGCTAGGGGTGAGGTGTTCCCCATCAGTTCTTGAGTCCCCACCTCCATCCACATGCCAGTGCTCTGCTGGATGCCCGACAGCCAATTGATGTTTCTCTCTCACATCAATGTTTCTCTCACTCTTCCTCTTCCTATCTCTTCCTTTCTCTCAAAACCAATAAAAACATATATTTTTTAAAAGGTTCTTATTACTTTATTCAGACAAACTAGCTTGACATTTTTAAAATGTCAGTTTCACATGGTCCAGGCTAATGATAGGTACTCCCCCCCACCCCTCGCCATTATCCTTACATAGAAAAATAAAATGTTGGCTACTTTCTTTATGTTATCTCCATAATTTGTTTTTACATTTATTGGTTTATTAAGTCAGAAAGTCTGGAAATTACTTATCTTATACCAGCAGCAGCCAGCCTCAAAACACACTCATAAAATTTGGCAGGAGCTATCAAAATTTTAAATCACCTATTTTTGGACCCTGCAATTTTACTTCTAGGAATCTATCCTACATAAATATTGGCATATGTAGACAAAGAAACACACACACACACACACACACACTGTGGTATGGGTGGGTGTATAGCACCGTTTGAAATGTGGAAATAACAAGTGCTTATCATCTGGGATTATAGAAGGATGGTAAGGCCTCCAAATGGAATAACACTCAGGCCATAGAAACAATAATGTCTATAGTTGGCTCTACTGATACGGAAGATGCCCCTACTATGCTGGTAAGTAAAAAGAGCAAGTCATAGAATGACACGCGAGCAGTAGAGTAAGTACATAGTATGATTCCATTTTTCTAAAATTTACAATAGGAAAACAAATTGATATCTCCTTGGAGGTTAAAACACTAGATAAAGCCAATATTACAGTGGTTATCTCAGGAAAGTGGGCCTAGGATTGAGGGAAGGGCTAAATGGGATGATCAGACTTTCAATTTATATACTTGACACAGTTTCTGAATTATTTACAAGGAAGATATAGTATTACTTCTATAATTTTTATACAAAAAAAGGGGGGGGGGACAAGCCTGGATATACAGTGATTATGCAAAGCAGAATGAAAGAAAAGACAGAAAAAGGAAAAATTCATTTTGATTCTGGGGTTCAGGGAAGGGTGTCAGAGTGGGGCTTGAGAAGGTGGCTGGAAGTAGGAACGGAGGAAATGGCACCCGACTGAAGGAATCACGAGCTTCTGGGAGCTGGAGGATGGTTAACCACATAACCACATTAGACTTTGATTTGTAGCTGATGACAGTCAGACGGTTAGAAAAATTCTTAGGAAACTTGATCTCGTTAAGATTCTGGTGATTTCATTTAGGCAAACCTAGTTTCTCACCAGGTAAATGTCTCTTACTCAGAACCCAGGCCGGTTTACTTTGGGATTGGGAAGCTTTGCAGACATGACCCATGGCCTGTCCAACATCCATTTCCTCACTTCCCTTTTCCTGGCAGAACTCACAGGCTGTTTAGGAATCTATGCTCCTTCTCAGGCCACATGCCTCAGGGGAGGCTGACCCCGGCTCACGATGCAGCACAGGGTGAGTTCTGATTGGTCTAAATCAATCATGGGGGGGTGGGCACTCCCATGATGGACAATATTGGTGTAGGTTTGGGGCTGTGATCCCATTCTGGCTGTGATGGAACCAGACACACGTACAGGGGCTTCTGAGAATGGTTTCTTGACTCTTAGATACATACGGGGGTGGTCCTCTTTCCTGTCTGGAGACGCTGCTAATATGCAATTATGATGCCGGAAACTATGCGGCCACCCAGTGACTAGAGAGGAACAAATCTGAGGACAAAGCCTGGAAGACAGAGGAGGGAAAGCACCTGGATGCTGTGGATGTCATGGGGCCACCACGCCAACCAGCTCCAGAGCTCCTCCAGCTTTCGACATCTTTTTTATGGAGGCAATTCATTTCCTCGAACTGAGTTATGCTAAATTAAGTTGGGCTCTCAGTTACCGATAGCCAAAATATTCCAACAAATTAAAACATATTCTTTCCAGTGACAGGATAAAATCATGTATTTTATTCACACATATGCTTTCTGTTTCATGCCAGAAGACACTTTAACTTCAATAAATACACTTACCTTTAAAACCCACTGGAATTGATGGCTGCACAACATTGTGAATATACTTAATGATATTGAACAATACACTTTAAAGTTGCTAAAATGGTCAATTTCAGGTTATGTATATTTTACCACAATAAAAAAAGGAAGGGGAAAAGGAAAAGGCAACCCAGCAACTGGCAAAGTGAGCATGAGTTAGGGACAAGGGGTATAATCTTTAAATCTTAAATTTCTCATTGCTCTATAGGAAATAAATTGCACTTTAAAAAATCCATTAGAATCATGTTCTGCCCATATAATGGAATAATATAGGACCATTAAAACGACAAGCATACACTTCCTTGGGCCATGACAGAGCGATAGCAAACTTATACTCCTGCCTTAAACAACCATAAAGCTAAGACAGTTTTTGAGGAAACTGTTTTCATCATTAGATGGTAGGCAGTGCAGATCTGTGATCCTTGAACAAAGGGAAGCAGGAGTGAGCCCCATTTACGCAGGTGCCTTGTAGGCCATGGGCCAGAGGGGTGGGAGCAGCCGATTCCCAGAGCTGCTGAGGCCGAGATCAGCACTGGGAGCTGAGTGTCTGGTGTGGGGTGGGGAAACTGGGAGCAGCAGTTTGGGTTTGGGGTGGGGGCACTCCTCACAACATTGTTTGAAGGCTCCATGTGCAGGGTTAAGCTCAGTGAGGCCTAACAGGGAAGGGCTGACGCAAGAAAGAGCACTGACCAGAGATCGCAGAGTGATGGGAAATATTAGAGTGTTGGTGGGGGAACTCTATGCCATTGGAACTTGTGCTCCCTGAGGATAGCAACTGTCATCTGCTCTCATGCTGGATGTATATCCAGAGCCCAAAACAATGCATGCACATAATAGAGGGTTAATATGTATTTGCTGAGTGAATGAATAAATGATGCCACCGAGCTGAGTCTAGGACAGATGGCATTGAGGGAATACAAGGGCTCTCCAAGAAGGTCCGATGGAGGAGGAACTTGGCCCTAGAGGCTCCATGGGAGTGAAGATGCATTATCTATGACAATTTAACAAGTTCCTTCATTCACACATTTAATTTCTTCTCTTACTGATCTTGCTCCCCAAAAGGACATGAAATAATAGCCAAATGATCAATAATTATAGAATGTAGAAAAAATACATTGGGGTACATTTTCAAAATATAATTCCATGCAACAATGAAAATGAATGAATCCCCACTGTATGCAACAACACGGATGACTGTCACCAACATAATGTTGAGTGTGAGAAGCCAGATACAAAAAGAACCTATGTGAAACCACACTTACATGTAAAGTTCAGAAGCAGGCAAAGAGAATGGATGGTGTTAGGAATCAGCATGGTGGTTACCTGTGCGGAGGAGGCAGTGGTGGGGGGACCCGGATTTCGTTATCCCAGTTTGTTCACTTTATAATTCCCTGGACAGTACACTATGCACTGAGCAGTATACCATGCAGCATAAATCATGCGCTTTTCTCTGTGAATGGTATTTGTCAATAAAAAAGTAAATGTCCATTTAACAGGGATATTTTATAAAGATTACAAGTTACACTACATGATGAAGAAAATAGGGACTAAATTGATTATAAATTTAACGTATCAATTTTTGTGCTTTTTAATAAAATCAATCTTAGGCGACTTTAAAGATGGCAATATAACTTTAAGAGTTTCATCCCTTTGAAATACACTAAGTGGCCAGATATTATGACCACCTGATGTGTGTAGGCAAATGAGCTGTACACAGCATCGTATGGGACATGGAAGCTGAAAGCCTGTTCAAACACCTTTGCTATCTGCAGTTACCAAGATAAAATGTCTCCAATTCGCACAGGAACACAAGGATTGGACAGTCGAGCATTGGAAAAAAGTCATGTGGTCTGATGAATCATGTTTCCAGTTGCATCATGCAGATGGCAGAGTGAGAATTTGGCGGAAACAGCATGAAAACATGCACCCTACATGCATGAGTACAACCCTTCAGGCTGGTGGGTGCAGTGTTATGGTTTGGGGCATGTTTTCCTGGCATGATTTGGGCCCTTTAATTTGTGTGGAACAAGGTCTAAATAGCACTACATACCTAAGTATCATTGCTGATCAAGTTCATCCTATCATGTTGATGGCATATCCCAATGGAGATGGCTTCTTCCAACAAGACAATGCACCATGCCACGGTGCTTGTATTGTGGAGTGATTTCAAGAACATGAGGGAGACTTTACCTTGCTTAGGTGGCCCCCACAATCACCAGATCTCAATCCAATTGAGCATTTGTGGGACGAAGTTAAAAGAGCCATCAGGCAGCTGGTTCCACAACCATCAAATCTCACAGAACTGGACAGTGCTATTCATCAGGCATGGTGTCAGATTTCTCGCTTCACCTTTCACCATCTCATGGAGTCAATGCCAAGAATTGCCTCAGTATTGAAGGCAAAAGGTGGCACAATGAAGTACTGATGGGATGGTCATAGTAATCTGGCCACTCAGTGTACTTTAAAATAATGTGTTTTTTCACTGTGTTAAAATACATATAACATGTACTACCTTAAACATTTTCCCGTGTACAGTTCAGTGGCATGAAATGCATTCATACTGCTCTGCAGTCATCGCCACCAGCCATCCCAGAACTCTTTTCTGCTTGTAAATCTGAAACTCCATACCTGTTAAACACTAACTCCCCTTCTCTGTCCCAGCCCTGGCAACCACTATTATACTTTCTGTCTCTATGAGTTTGACTACTCTTAGTACGTCACATGAGTAGAATCATATAGTATTTGTTCTTTTGTGGTTGACATTTCATTTAGCATAATGTCCTCAAAGTTCATTCATGTTGTAGCATAGGTCAGGATTTCCTTCCTTTTTAAGGCTGAGTAATATATGAATATATCACATTTTCATAATCCATTCATTAGAGATAAACATTTAAGTGGCTTTGGCTTTTGAAATACTTTAAATTTTGATTTTTAAAAAAGACATGAGGGTGAGAGATCAACCAAAGGAGTTATATGCATGCATATAAGCATAAGCGATGGATGTGGACAACAGCGGTGAGGGTGAGGGCAGGAGTAGGGGAATGAGAGGACATTGGGGGATAAGGTCACATTTGTAACATCTTAATCAATAAAGGGGGAAAAGAAATACAACATAATAATAACAATAAAAAACACATGCATAAAAAGTAAAATAAAAAACACATGCATAAAAAATAAATAAAAAACACATGCATAACCTTTTGAAAAAAAAAGGATATGTAGTGGCATGCAGAGATAGATAGATAGATAGATAGATAGATAGATAGATAGATAGATAGATTGTAGATGGGTAGATAGGTAGATGCTTTAAAATGGGTCCGCATGTAAATAGGGTTAAAGAAAGCATGGGTAGGATAAGAACACAAGGTTAAAGGTGAACTAAACACAAGAAACACATGTGAACAATAGGGGCAACGGGTCACAGATTTGGCTCCAAACTTCCTGATAACCAAAGGAAAGAGGGAAACAAAATTTGAAAGATTCACTTTGACAACAAGCTGTTCCAATACAGAAGACATGCCAGTTGCTCAAGGAGAAGCCCAGCTTTTCCTGGAAATGATGCCAGAGAGAAATTTCCCCAGGGGTGAGCCAGCGAGTGAGGTAGGCATGACGTCCTCCCTAGGATCCTAACACTAACAGCTAACACTTCAATATGGCTTAATTCTGTGCCACACACAGTTTTTGGTTCTTTACACATACAACGTAAATTTAAAACCAATGCTTCTTTTAACATCTCCCACCGCAAAGCCAGCACCAGAGCAGAGTCAGGAAAGGCAGCAGAACAATGGTCCCCACAGCAATGCTCTCTGATGGTTTGGCTTGACCCAATGATCGCGATCACATAGATCCCATGTCTTTTGGTAAACTCCCGGATGTCACTAGGCAGCAAATCACTGGGAAGTAGACTGTCTTCCAAATTGGGAGCCAAGCTATTTTCTTTGGTAGTCAATCAAATCCCTTTTTTAAGTTGATGTGCCTAACAAGACTTACGCTAGAGTAGATGACCACTCCATCGTTATTGGAGTGGGCCAAGGGAGGATCTATGGCCAAGGTTAAGATGTCCCTCTCAAAACTGTCGTGTGTCTGCTCTAAACACAAAGACCAGTCACTAAGATTGTAGGCCCAAGTTCATGCCACCAAATATGGCCATGGTCATTTTCATCTCAGTGATATAAAGGTAGCAGTCCCATCACAGGAGAGGAAGTGTTCTCAAAAAGGGAGGAGCAGCCCTACCCGCTACTTTTCTTGGGGAAGGGAAGGAAAAAAAGGATGTTCAATTAATGTGAACAGCGTGGAGGACATCCTTCTGTCTTTTAATTACCTTGACTCCTGCCAACAAATTTCTAATCTTAAAATTAGTTATCGCTTTGTTGTTAACAGTAGGGTTTGCATACAGGATGAATTAAGAGACACTAATTTGTTTTCTGTCGGTTACTCATTCAAATATCTGCTTGAAGAGGGAAATCCTGGGGGAAGATTTGCTGCTGGCAGTGTGCAGAAGAAGAGTTAAATCAGACATACCTCTATTCTTCAGAGAACAGAGTCTATTCACTGGTTCCTTCCTTCTTCACTCACCAAACATTCATTTCACACCTTTTATGGTGCCAAGATCTATTTATATCTCAAGACAGGTTGGATCAGGCTGCTAGGCAGAGGCATCAACCAATGTCCTAAGGACACTTAGATGAAGGGCTTAATCCAGTCAGGGCAAGGGAGGTGATCAGAGAGAACTTCCCAGAAGAGGTGACTTTAGAGCTGGACCTCAAAAGATCAGTGAGATTTGTTTTACAAAAGAGCTCACCATAGGATTCCTCTAAGTAACAACTTTTTTTCTTAGTGCCTTTCAATTACCCCTGGTCAGATTTACACACCCTTTTAGAAGCACAGCTGTTGTGTAAATTAAACCTCAGTAATCCTTCCCCGGGGCTGAGCCCGTTTAGGAGAAATTCTGGCACTGGCTGATTTATTTCTGCACGCTTTTTCAGCACCTTGAGGATTTCAGCCTAGTGATCGCAATCAGGAGGCACTCCAGTTGGGGATGGCTAGACAAGGAGGGAGCATGGGATTTTTAGGGAGAGAGCAAGAGAGCAAAGCAGGCAGCCTTGAAGGGCAGATATAGGCAAGTAATCCTATATCTTAGGAGAAGAAATGTACAAGGGGCTGCTGGTCTGCCCTGGAGTGTGTCTCAGCCCGCAGAGGGATCAGGGAAGCATGACAGTCACAGACTAAACCCTTTTCCTCCGCGTTTCCAGGATTAGGAGGTAACACCTCTAAGAAGCTGGGCACGCTACCTGCAAGCAGTCAGCACTCTCTCCACATCCGCTGCTGCTACTGCTGTTCTTCACCCTCACCCCCTCCTTCCAGAGGACATTTCTGAAACCCACCCCAGTCCCTTGAAAACCGCTGGCAAATTTTAACAGATATTAAAGGCACACCTGCAGACAGACAGGTCTAGAGAAGCACTCACTTTGTTGGGAGAAGTTGAGGTTGGGTTTGTTTGTGGGGGTTTATTTCATTGTTTTTAAAATTTTGTTTTTAGCATTACCATTGGGTGTGTTTTTTTTCATTGTTTGTTTACTAATTTGTTCAAAAACTGCAAAGAGCACCTTTTTGGAACCAGGTGACACCAACACTTCTGGAGACACTCTGTGGGCCAGGCATTGCTCCAGGTGCTTTAAGAGAGTATTCACGTTTGATGCTCCCAAGGACACGAGATGTCCGGAGCCTCCTTTTACAGGCACAGAAACGGGTCCACAGAGAGCAAGTGGTTTTCCCTGCTCACAGGGCTAACAAAAGCTACTCAGGCTCCACCCCTGAGCTGTCTGGCTCCAGTGTCACCCTGCCTCCCTTTAGCTCTGAGGGAAGGGACACTCTGGTTTTCATCCTCACACGAGAGAATTCCTCCCTCCTTGGTGTTTGCTTTCAGATGAGTGTGGTCATCGGCTTTCCACAGTCTTCCAGGACATCACCACCTGGGGTGAGCCAACAGCTCCCTCACGCTCCCAGCACTCAGTACAAGGCCTGGCACATAGTAGGTGCTCAGTGCATAGCGGCGCTGTTGAATCGGACTCACAAATGAACAAACATTTCATTCCCTCCCAGCTCCCTAACGGGCTGCTGCGTTACAATGCAGCACAGCAGGAGGGCCCTGGTTTTCCCGGCCCCTGAGTTCTCCACACTGAGGTTGGCTGCTTCGTTAGTTTTAACCACAACATAAATTCAAAGTTAGAAGATGCTAAGAAGAATCCTTTCAGAGGAAAATGGAAAAGACTTGGCAGAGTGGGGCATGGGGGAAGGGCAGGCGAGGGTTCTGTGGATGAAGACGAGAAGTTTAAGGATGAAACAGAAGACAGCAGGTGGAGAGAAGAGCTTGGCAGAGAGCCCTGATGAAAAGGCACGGGTCAGCGTGAAATTGGGCTCTTCCAGAAAGAAGAGAGAAAAAACAGACCCAGGCAATTTCCTGCAGAAATACCTGTGGGGATAACAAGCTTTTTTTTTTTTTTTTTTTAACCTGAGCAAAATCGTCAAGCCCAGCCACTTTCATCATCTACAGTGCGTTCCGGAGATTTCCCCCGGCTCCTGAGAGACATTTATCTCTCCCGGAGACGGTCATTTGTCATGAGGGGCTGGAAGCTAACCAACATGTCTGTAAGCAGGTTTGGGGCTCTAGATCATGAAACAAACGGCAAAATATTGATTTTGTTTCTTTTCAACCTGTTCTAACCCAACGATATCATCTCATTACAAAAGATTTCTCTCCTCATGGCAAAAAGAACAGGCTCGGCGGACGCGGAGGAGAGCGAGTCAGGCACTCGGCGCTCCATTTCTCTCCTGAAAGACGCTTTGTGGATGTCTAACATGCAGACGCTCAGTCCCAATCTTCTACCAGGACATTTCTCAAGGGGGGACAAGGGACCGAAGACCCTGACAGGCAGAGGATATACAGTTTTGTTCCTAAGGCTGAAGCTAAAGCCCTCAGAAAGTGACTCCATGTCAGCCCAGTGCTTGTTGGCGGCTCAGAGGCCCAGGTGTCCAGGGTCCCAGGCTGAGTGGGTGAGGCCTCCCACTGCCTGGCCCCCCACTGCCTTGCCCCCAATACCTTGCCAGCCTCTGGCCTGCAGCTCACCCCTCCTCTGATGACCCTCCTCTTGTTTTTGACATGCCAGGCCTCTGCTCATGTCCTTCCTTCTGCACAAGATGCCCTCCCTCCTCCTCTCACAAACAGCTACTCATTCTTCCAATTCATGGGAAGCCCCCAAGACACTCCTAAGCTGAGCGAGCTGCTTCCTCCCTAGGCTCCCATAGCTTCTGATACCAGGACTCTCCTGGCTCCCATGCTGCCTCCTGGGCAGACCACACGCTCCTCGGTGGCCTTTGCAATCTCTCTGTGCACAGAGCCTAGTCCAGAGCCTGGCAAAGCATCAGCTCAAGACAGGTCTGTGGGATGAATGAATGGGTGGTGTTCCTGTTCCCCTCCTCCAACACCCTTTGTTGAAGAACATCACCCACTGGGGGAGACAGATCGGGCACCCAGGGCCTCTGATGTCAGGATCAAAGGCACAGGGTGCTCATCCGAAGACAAAGCCTTCATCTTTCCTTCCCACTTTTCTTGAGCCACGGGAGCTCTGGCACATCAATCTCTCCCAGGTTTTGTGTTCCTCTCAAAGACCCGTTTACCCACATGAAGGCTCTGAGGCTATTTTGCCTTTTGAGGGGCTTTTCAATCTTTAGAGCTATAAGGGGATCACACACTTTGAAGTTCCCCTTCACTGGTGCCTGCCAGGAAGTAGCCACGAGTTGTTAGATGTGCAGAGCCTCTGCTTCAGAGAGGGGCCAGGTCTGGGCTCACTGCCAGGATGTGCTGGGCAGGCCGGGCACTGCCCACGTCCCATTCCCAGCACAAGGCTTTGGGGCCTGGAGCGCCAGGCGCTTCCAAACTCTCCTTGCCACCCACATGCTCTCTCCACCCAGCCTCTGGGCTTCTGCTCACCACGCTTTGTTTAGAATCTAAAAATAACTCCTCTCTTATTCAGTGCCATACAGTTTACTAAGGACTTACTCATATTCGTTCATTCCTTTCATTCTCAGGACAATCCTACGGTGGAACACCGGCCAGCATCTACCATGTGTGGGCCTGGTGCCAGGCGCTGGGCTAAGAATGGCACATACAGGAGGCCCCACCAGCCCTCGGAGGCAGCGCTCTTATCACGCTGGCATGGGCCAGGAATCAGGCTGGGGAGGAGGTGCAGCTGGTGGCCTGTCTCAGAGGTGGCAGTTGGCAGAGTGGGGGGTTCGGGTGCAATCTCCTGTCAGCTAAGACCATCTCTTCTCTTCCATGTCACGGCTGAGTCTCCCTTCAGTCATTCTTTCTCTTCAAGGCTGAAGCAGTCAGTGGCTTAGGCATCAGACACACTTGGCTTTGGATCCCACGAATTTAGCTGTATTTCAGCGCATCCCTGCATGTCTCTAAAACAGTCTCCTCACCCAGCAAATGGAAAGAATAATGCCCTCCCCCGCCCCAGCACTGTTGTAAGATTAATTGAAATTGTTTGCAAAGCTCTTAGGACAGTGTCTGGCACAGAGCACATGCCCTGTAGGTGCACCTGGGCACAGAGAGAGATTTTATTATTATCACTGTCTCTGGGTTTTACACTTTCCTCTGGAATTGGCCTTCCTGGGAACTATTTTTGTTCAACAAATATCAGCACCATTATCCTCTATAAACTGCCTGTCCTTGAACTCTGATCCAGCCTTTTAGATCAGTAAATCTCAAAACAACAACAATAACAAACCCACAAAAAACAAAGCACTATGGATGGAATCCCTACAAAATGCCAGGCACTGCCAGATAGGGGAATCTAGAGACATATGAGGCCCCTTCCTTGCTCCCAGGAAGTTCTCAGTCTATGGGTGAAAGAATATGGCTAATAATTTTGAAAGAAAATAGTAAGTCCTATAAAAGCACAGAAAATGGGCATCTCTTGACGCTAATGAAGCTAAGAGAAGTCAGGGCAGATTTCTGGGGGCTTCGTCCTGAGCGGGACATTGGTGGGGACTGGGAGTCAGCCAGGCAAAGAAAGGGTCGAACGAGAGCTCTGCGCAGAAGGTCGAGCAGTGAGTGCTGGGCCGAGAGTTATCACTTACTTGGTCTTGCAGTTGGGATCACTGTAATCTTCCCTGATGGTGGGACATTAGTTTGGCAAGGTGGCAAGACCCGGACATATAAGGAGGACCTCATATGTCCCATGGTGTTGGGTTTGGATCTTACCACAGAGGCCAATACCCCTTACAGGTTGGTGTGCTTAAGAAATCACCCAAGGAGCTTGTTAAAATGTGTGTTTCTCGTCTCAAGCCCAGAGGCTTTGATATTATTGAATATGGAGCCAGGAGATTTTGATGGGGGTGCTCCAGGGACCACAATCTTAAAGTGCATGTCAGAGTAGATGATTGAAAACCAGGGGAGAGGGGTATGGGACACAAGGTGTCTGTGATTTAGAAAGATCAAGAATTCTGTTTCAGAACCACCTCTCAATCAGCCCCTCCAAGGTAAGTTTGATGCTGTTTCTTTATAGTCATGATAGAGTATCTTAAAAACTTTTGTTTAACTTTATGTACATACACAACATACACTTGCCACATTGGTATGAAATGACTCATTTCTTCTTATATGGACAAAAAAAATATCTTTTACCTACTAGAGACAATCCCTGTGATTTTCAGTAGAACAGGCACTTTCCGACAATCTTAGCTATCAAAACATGGCCTCCAACATGAAGTGAGCCCAAAGGCCCAAGACTACAGAGCGTTTCCAAAAAACTCATGCATCTTATTTTAGGAGAGCCAGGGGCATTCGTAGCTTCTCTCTTGGCATAGGAGTATGTCTGAAAAATGTGGGGGGAGGGGTGGACAAAATATTACAATTAGACAACAGTGCTATAAAGCAGAGCCCTGCACAGGGGTATGTGTTCGTTTATTTGTTCTTGAAACAGGAATCCGTGCTCGCTCTGTGCCGGCTGAGTGCTGGGAACACAGGCCAGGTCTTCAGGGCAGCAATTCATCAGAGGCCAACAGAAGGAAGCAGAGTGCACAGGCCACTTGGCTCCTTTGAGCATTTGTAGAACAAGTGTATGTGCGGGGAGGGTGAATCACAGTTCTTTTGGGCTATATGGTCTTATGGCTTGATATGCAAAATGATGACCCTAAAAAAGTTAATATCAACTGTAGTTAAGAAAATAAATATATGCCCTGACTGGTTTGGCTCAGTGGATAGAGCGTCGGCCTGTGGACTGAAGGGTCCCAGGTTCAATTTCAGTCAAGGGCATGTACCTTGGTTGCGGGCGCATTCCCAGTAGGAGGTGCGCAGGAGGCAGCTGATCGATGTTACGCTCTCATTGATGTTTTTAACTCTCTATCCCTCTCCTTTCCCCTCTGTAAAAAAATAATAAAATATATTTTTAAAAAAGAAAATAAATATATGTAAGCTTTTGTAAAGATTTTCAATTTTGAGTGACTAAACTGTTAAATTTTGGTGATAAGTGGAATAAGCGCCTGCCGTTTGAAAAAGAGTTCATGTACAGGGAACACTTTGTTCCCCAAATGAGAGGCAACGAGAGGTCAATAAACAGAAAATCACGGGATCTGAACACGAGAAGAGGTCCTTAAAGATGGCCCAATCTAATTCCACCATCTAAGAAAACTGAGGTCCAGGGAAACCTATTCTGACCACGCAGTAAATTCAAGGCAAAAGAGAACTGAGCATTGATGCTCCTGGTTGGACCAGCTGAAACTCCCAGCAGGACTGTGTGGCTGTGATTTATACGTCATGAGGTAAAGCATGTAATAGCGGTAACTGGGCTCAGGGGGAGAGAGAAAGGCACTCAGCTCTTCAAGGCACTTGGCCTCCAGGAGCTCTTTTACTCAGTAGTTTGAGGGCTAATGAGAGTAACCAGAAGTGATCATTTGGGGAAAATAGATACAAATTGGTTCATTTTCTCAGTTACACAATTACTAAAACCATGTTCCACATCTTAAAACGCGCCACTCAATAACAAAGCTGAAGGCTGGTGATGAATTAACTCAATCCCACAGCAATCTGCACCAGACAGTGCTAGTCCTGGAGGTCACCTGATGTAAGAGAGGAAATGGCTCACCCAACGCCAGCCAGCTGGCTGGACTGGAGAATCCTGGGCCAAGGGTCAGAGTACTCCTAACTCCCTGGTTGCTGCTGTCACAGGGCCTTATGGGATACAGGGGTGCTGAGATGCTGAAGGCTGAGCCATCAGGACCCCAGAGCGCTTACCCAGTATAGACAAGGCCCAGAAGCCTCAGGGAATGGAGGGGACATTTATGTCAGGCAGAAACCAGTCTTTGACTGTAACTCCTCAAGTGGACCCAGCAAGCAAGCCACCTCTCTGACCGCAGGTCCCTCTCAGGGGAATTCAGAATGCATACTCACTCCCCACCTGGCAGGTTGCTGTGGGGATTAAAGGAGAGGCGTGCATGTGAGCAGCAGCAGGGTGTCCCGTGCAGAGTGGACAGTACAGAGAGCGTTAGGGCTTGGACTCTGGGGTCAGCAGACATGGGTTTGCATGCCAGTCCTGCCACTCAGTCAGGCGGTGCTGGTGGTCATGACGCCTCCCTGAACTTTGACCTCTGGGTGTCTGAGATGCAGCTGAGACACCATCCACACCTCAAAGGGCCGTGCTGAGGAAATGTGTTTAAAGGCACATTCCTAGCACAGACTCTAGCCCATAGTAAGTGCTCACTTTATGTTTTCCGTGGACGGCGGCCATCAGCGTTAGGAGCCATCTAATCCCACCCTGCCCCTCTCCCCCGTAATTGAATTTGTACTCCTTTACACAGTGCGCAGACGGGAAGCACTCGGGCAGGCAGCACAGCCAGTGGGCTGGAACTCATCTAATTACTCGTTTCACTTTATTCTCCCATTAATTGGTAACATGGCAAGGTTCAAAGACCTAATGATTAGTATTAGCTTTCCCTGCTCGGTGAAGCCAGCTATCTACCCACTCCACCCGGCTCAGCCGTTCACTAGGAAATGGCCTGAGCGGCAGCTGTCACATTTGTCAAACGCTGAGAGCGCTCAGTAATGATCTAATGTGCTCGGGGCAGAGAGCACATACTAATGGTGATGGGCCCCCGACATCCTCAGAGCACCTTGCAGCCCGCAGACCTCTCCCAGAGAGAAGCCAGGGAAGCTGAGTGGTTGAAAGGCTGAAATCAGCTGCTCTGTTACCAGACTTGGGTGAGGGGAGGAATATGTTCTCCCACTCTGCCCCACCCTCGTCTTTCCAGCTTGTTCTACTCAATCTCTCCCCTCCCCCGTGAAAAACTGAAATGTCCACGGACTATAAACAATTTGATGAATGTTGGAAATATGCCTCAAGACACTAGAGAGGCCCTGACCGGTTTGGCTCAGTAGATAGAACTGTGGCCTGCGGACTCAAGGGTCCCAGGTTCGATTCCGGTCAAGGGCGTGTACCTTGGTTGCGGGGACTTCCTCAGTGGGGAGTGTGCAGGAGGCAGCTATAGATGTTTCTCTCTCATCAATGTTTCTAACTCTCTATCTCTCTCCCCTCCTCTCTGTGAAAAATCAATAAAATATATTTTTTAAAAAAGACACTATGGAGGATCCTTTCACAGGGCACTGTCCCATCAGGCCAGCCACCTCAATCATCCCATTTTCCTGAGGGTACCACAAGTCCCAATGCATTCTCAGCAAAGAAATGCTGGTGCCAACCCTGACTCTTCTCTCGCCATCCTCCTTTATGGTTTTTCTCAATGCTGTAGCACACTCTGAGGGCCTCTCAGTCTATATTTCTTACAGCATGTGTCCTGCCTGTTGAGCCCTGGGGTCCAGTGAGCTATACATTCTATTGTGTCCATTACAAGCCCATGAGTTCTTGAGAGTTGACCTTCATACACTGTGCTCACTTGCCTCCACTGTGCCCAGGATGTAGCAAGGACACTGGCGCAGGGTGAGCACTATCTATCTATCTATCTATCTATCTATCTATCTATCTACCTATCTATCTATCTATCCATCCATCCACACACACACACACACACACACAAACACACATATGTGTACATATGTATATATTATAAAAGGAGTATCAGTCTGTATTGCACCTAATTTAGTATCCGATTTCCAAGGACACTGTCCTCTTTGGGAACACAAGGCTGTTTCTCCTGTGGCTGCAGTTCAGCTCAGTAGCAAGCGCAGCCTGGGCACATACCAGGCTCTCCAGATGCGTCTGGATCACAGAGTCTCAGAGCAGGATGAGCCCTTCATTTCACAAATGGGGGAAGAGGCCTGTCTGGGTCACTAGCTACCAGGAGGTGCTCCACTCCCAGACCTCACGGTGGCACAGAGGCCTGAGCTACTACAAAGGCTTTCTCCAACAGTCAAAAAGAAAATTGCATCAAACCTTTCACAGCAGAATGGCAGACTGATAGATCCTGATAGCCCGCCTTTTTGCAAAAAAGGAAAATTGAATAATAAGGCTAATTCCCACTGATGCTGAGGATAGGGTAGGTCTGAGTTTACACTTCAAGAGATTGGGGCTCACTGAAAAGATGATGTACCATTAAAATGAGCTGTTTGGCAGATACAAAAAATAAGTACCCACTGCAGGGAATTCTGACTACAAGAGACAGGAAAATCGGCTTCATTAATGACAAAATGCAGATGCTTTTCGTCCTGAGCTGAAAAGAAACCACCAAGTATGTGAGGACCCTCTTAAAAATGTATGAAATCTCAAGGAAAAGATTCATCAGCGGCTCCCTTAGCCTTGGAAATGTCGGCTAATTATTCCTCTCTCTTGTATGAGACAGGTGGTGATTAATATAATACAACAGACAGCAGTGGAGGTGGTACTTGCAAAAGAGACACAAAGGGGAAATGATAAAGGAGGGACATAACAAGAGTTTAGCCTGGCCGGCATGGCTCAGTGGTTGAGCGTGGACCTATGAAGGTCACAGTTCGATCCCCAGGTCGGGGCCACATGCCCAGGTTGTGGACTCGATCTACAGTGTGGGCTGTGCAGGAGGCAGCCAATCAGTGATTCTCTCTCATCATTGATGTTTCTATTTCTCTCTCCTTTTCCTTCCCCTCTTAAATCAATTAAAAAATATTTTTTAAAAAGAGTTTAGATCTGAAGGTAGAGTGGAAGAACACATATATTTTAACATGGAGCCTGTGGAAGGGAAGGTCGTGAATGGACATAATGGATACAAGAAGAGAGGCTTTCCTGAGCTGTGATGGGTAAGAGTGAGTAGAGGTAATAAGAGAATCCTGGATAATGGGGATCAAGTGTGTTTTAGGCCGAAGAAACTGCATGTGCAAAGGCCCTGAAGCGCAAGGGAGACAGAATGCAGGAATGTGTCGATGTTAAGAAAAGTCCAAACCTATAGAAAATTTTTATAAGTTTATTTGAGGCCAAACTGATGACAGTTGCTGGGAAGCAAAACTTCAATGGATTGAGAAAATGCTCCAGAGAATGGCTGTTTTGTAGCTAATTTTATGCATTAGAATAAAATAAGGAGACATACGAGGGTTACATGAAATCCACGGGTGGTAGATTAGGGGGCGGGGCGGAGAAGGCAGAGCGGGGAAGTCTCTGGGATGGGATGAGAAGACAAAATAGAGAATCACCTACTTGCTTTACATTAGGGGGTGGTATAGGATAGTGAATAAAAATTTGCAGCACATGGAGATGGCACGGGTGGGGGAGGGACAAGATAACAATGAGGGGGTTCTGTGGTCTCCTGCTTCGATGGAAGGTTGTGCCCTGAGAGTCTGGAAAGGAAGATCACTCTGACATGTCAAAGGTGTGTTATTTTAGATGGAAAATACAATAGACAGGCTCCCTTAAAGACTGACCTTTGTCAAGGAAACTATATACCTAGGACATGTCTACCCGCCATGACTCGCTTCTAGTTAGTGATTTTTGTGTTCTCACCAGCCTGTGTGGTTACCTCCATTCTCTGAGTTTGTAAGGCCACTGTGCAGGCCTCCCCTGCACTTGTCAGGTTTAGTGTGTGGCCTCTTTTTTATCCACAAAGTGATGGAGTGGTGGAAAGAAGGCAGTTTGGGGGGAGTTGGGATTATCAGGAGTGATGGAAGGTGAGGCAAAGGTCTGCATCTCTAGGTCAAGGGTCTGCATCAGTGCTTCTCAAATGTTTTGGTCTCAAGAGTCCTTTATGTTCTTAGAATCTACCGATTTACCGTAATCGAAATTAAAATGGACAACTTAAAAAATATTCATTAAAAATAACGAAAAATGAATTATATGTTAATGTAAATAACATTTTTGTAAGGATATTTTCTCCAAAACAACAACAGATAAAAACTTCTATATTTGTGCAAATTGCTTTAATGTCTGGCTTAATAAAAACCTTGTCAAATGGCACTTTCTTAAAGGTCAGTGGTAAACTCTCTGTACTCTTTCAGGAAATCTATTGGTCTTTCTCACACTTTGCATGATTCTTTAACCCATGCAGAATATTCCAACACCACGCACTGAACATTTGGAAAATATTGGTTTACGCAGATCGTCCAAATGTTGCATAATTCATTATACAAGACTCAAAGATCACATTTATTAACATTGCCAGTGAGCTCATAAAAATAGTATTTAAATATCGCAAAGCTGTTAAGCTCATGGTGATAGATATGTTTTCTTAAAATTCAAATTTTTGCTTAAAAGTTCCCATTTTATCGTTGGTGGCAAATGCTATTGGTTGTTTCCTTGAAAAGAAGCTCACTTTGCTTCAGTGTCATGGAAATACCTGTCAAATGCCCACATCTGAATAGCTGAAAGGGGCTCTGCAGCTTGCAACCCAAACCAGCATTCGAGAGCTTTCTGCTAGACAAGCACGTGTCTCAGGAGGCAGCGGAAGTGCTGCGGCTTATACTTGCCACTTTGTCATGCAGAATATTAAAAAGAAGTGCACTCAAGGGCTGAGATTTAATTAAATTAATAACTTGCGCTGTTTCTTCAAGGACTTTCTTATGTGCCTCTGGTTTTTTGTTTGTTTTATACTGGCTGCGAAGGACACAGTGAGTGTCAGTACTGTTCGCACGTGGAGCTGCCCTACACCATCAGTGCAAGAGTCGCCGCAATGAAGAGGCAAACAACATCTTAGTATTACTATAACGACAACAGTTCTGATCCTCCGGATATCTTGAAAAGATCTTGGAGAACCCTGGGCGTCTGGGTCGGAGGACCTCGCTTTGAAAACAGTTGGGTGAGACTAGGTTGTGCAAACCTCATTAGGCATTTCACATGGTTTATCTTTAGCCTAGCAGGCAGTGAAAAGCCATTGAATTGTTTTAATCAGGAACTTACCCCAATTAGATCTGAGTGAAAAGATCACTCTGGCTGCTGTGAGGAAACATAAAATGGGAGGAGAAAAGAGAGGTGAGGAGAAAGTAAGTTATGAGGTTCTTAGAGCCATCCAAATTGGAGAGGACGGAGGCCTGGACAGGGTGGTGACATTAAAGACGGAGAGAGTAACAGAATCATGAGATCTTATAGAGGTATACACAAGAGGCTCATCTTCCTTCATAATTGGAAGCTGACATCGGCTCACTCTCAGGTGTTTCAACAATGGCACAGGTCAAAGTTTATCCAGTCGTTCCAACAACAGTGTACCAGCAAAGTGCTTCAATGGCCACGTTAGATTATTTGAATATGTGTTTGATTGTTGGTCATAAATAAATCCAATTTCTAAATTACATTAAACTGTATGCTTATGATAACCTACAGCCTCTTCCTTGCCCACCCTTTTGATTTCCCCATCTCTCCCTCGCATGGAGTTCTAACCGTATGTGAGCTTTGACCTCCTCTCTTTTTCTTGATTGTCCCTCTCCTTCACGTACCCATACCCCATCACACACCATAGGAGAGGTAAAATGCCCCTGGTACTGGTGTGTTTTTAGATCTCCTCAGACTTCCTAGACCACTGTGACATTCTCCTATCTGGCCTCCTGTTAGACTGGCATCCTTCCTTGTCTTCCTGACCTCCCTCAAGGCCCACCTCAAATGTCACCTTCTCTAGAGAGTGCTTCCTGACCCACCAGGCCGAGGGAGTCAGCTTCTCCCCTGAGCTCTGACAGCACCTGGGGCTGTCACCACTTCTCACCTGGGGTCTCTCTGGATACCCCACATCACTGCAAGGGATAGAGAAGGCTCCATTAAACATTTGCTGATCTCTTCTTTTTCTATTGCATAGACATTGGAAATACAATTTTAATTATACTAATGTCTTAAAACATGATTCAACTCTAACTAAACAAAGAGGTTTTTCTTCATCATTGAACCCAGAAATGATGGCTAAAGGTAACTGAAAAAAAATGGGAAGCTCCTCAGAACTCCAACTGCTCCAGGAGTGGGAAGCCAATTAATTTCCAATGTTGAAAATTAATGCATTTAAGATTCTGCTTTTTACATCCATTTTTCCTCATTAAAATATCTTAGTTGAGCTGAGCCTGTCACTATCTTACTCGTGCGTTGAGAAGAACGCTTGTACAAGGGGGACCTCAGGGTCACCAGACACATTCAGTGGCTTACTCCTTACCTTCTACAATTACAATTAATTTTAAGAGACTTTCAAGTTAAGCCACACCCATCATGAAAGCGAGCCCTGAACACGAGCACGTGTCTTTTGCACTGTCTTCTAAGATACTCGGAGAAGTTCTTCCTCTGCCCCTTCTCATACTCTGTCTATATCAATGGCCTCAACTACCACTGATGTACTGGTGGCTATGAAATCAATAATGACAATGACAAAATTATGACACTAGGCAACATTTATTGAGCACTGGCAACATGCCAGGTGCCCTGTGAACTTCTTATGCGTGTATCTCACATACAATTATCCTGATCTGTAGTGCTAATGTCCTCATTTTAAACGCAGAGGAAACTGAGGCTACATAAGGGTAAGTACTTTGTCCTGGTCACTTAGCTGACAAGTGGCAGAGCTGGAGTTTGTACCCATGTGGTCTGGCTTCACAGCCCATGTAAGGACTTCTCTCGGCTCACCTTTATGACAGCCATTAGACTTCTTCCATCTGGAAGTCCCCCAGGTAACTTAATGTCAGCCTGTCCCAAATTGGACTTCATGCCTTCCCCTGAAATCTATTCTCCCTGCTGCATTTCTGACCTGGATTAATGGTTCCACTCTCAACCTCACCATAAGTGAGTTCAATTTCTTGCCTCATCAGATCCCAGTGATCCCGGCCCGCTGAGTCAAGCCAAGAATGGTCTCTAGTGGATCCCTCTCCAGCTCCACTGCCAAATGCCTCGATTCAGAGCATTCATTTTCTATCTGCCAGTTGACCTCTTCCAGTCCATCTGTGGGACTGTCCCCTAAGAGACATTTGGGTGGTACAGACCACCAACTCCCTTTTCCCAGTTTCTTCCAGTGGCTCAGACCACATTTCCAGGAGTATCCTGATTTCTTCCCCTGCCTTCCTCCAGGGGAGCCACAGAAATCCTGTTAACTCTGCTTCCAAGCACACTCAGGCCTCTCATTGGCTGGATCCAGCCTGCCTTTGCCCCACCTGGCCCTCCAAATTTCTGATCTCTTTTTTTAACCTGAATATAGCATGTGCTTTCAAAGTTTCATGCTTTGTCCTAGCCAGTTTTGCTCAATGGTTAGAGTGCTAGCTCGCAGACTGAAGATCCCAGGTTCAATTTCAGTTAAGGGTACAGACCTCGGTTGCAGGCTTGATCCCAAGCCCTGGTTGGAGCATGTGCAGGAGGCAACCGATCTATGCGTCTCTCACACAAATGTTTCTTTGTCTCTTCCCCTCTATTCCATTCTCTAAAAGTCAATGGAAAAAAATATCCTCAGGTAAGAATTAATGAAAAAACAAGACAAAGTTTTTTTTGCACATGTGGTTTCTTCTGTCTGATACCGTCCCTTTCTCTGCCTGATGGGCTTCTCTCAGTCTGCAAGACTCAATCTAACACCCCCTTGAAGAGGCATCGAAGTCCCTATAAGCAAGTGCACTAGGAAATAGTTCTCATGTCCTTTCACAGATGTATTACAGAACTTAGGGGTGGTGCCCAGTAAGCCCTTGGTATTGACGATCCTGAAGGTCACAGCTAGCAATAGAGTGAATGAAGATAAAAGTCCTCATCACAGATTGCCACCAGGATGAAATGAGATGACATATATAAAACAACTTGCATGACCTTGATTCACACCTTCTACAAGGCATGTGTGAATTAGTAAGTCACTTAACTGGTGAATGAGTCTAGCTGATCAATAAACAATTGGTTTGTTTCTGCACAACACTAAGTAGTAAACTTAAAGAGTCACAACAGTCCCTCATGAGTGTCCCTCATGACTGTCTAGGGCCAATTGTACTCTAATTCTTCGTACATCTTTTTCTCCCTTCTCCAGCACAGGGACTAGGCAGCCCAGCTTTCCCCTTAGGTATATAGAACATACAGACACTAAATTAAAGATTTGTTGAAGTAATAAATGAAATAAAACCTATGCAGATTGATTCCTTGGGCACTGGAAAGCTCACCCCCCCACCCCCAGACATTTAACTCACCTACTGGTTATATCCAAATTATTTTACCAGGAGGCAAAAATCTTTCCCTTTACAATGGAAGAAAATGTACAGCTCAGCAAAATGACAAGTTGCTATATTTTGCAGATCTTCATACTGCTAGAATAATGAAAATAGTAAGTGTTAAACCGACAAATGCCCAGAAGCCGGCATTTGTATCTATTTGTCGAAGCGTCTGTCTTCCCGGTATACACAGAGAGCAGCCCAGAAGAAGGATCATGCCTCATCGTCTCCCTCGTTGCCCATCATCATGCTCACAGGCACCAGAGCACCCTTCTCCGCTCTTTCTCTTTAATGCACTTATTTAATGTCCTTCTCTCCTTTGGAATGCAAGCCCCATGAGAGCAGGTGGCAGGAGTCTGCTCCACGGCTCTGTCCCCTCTCCTGGAAAAGCTTCAGTACTCAGAAAGTATCTGCTGAGTCAATGAGTGAGTGGTTCTATAACCTGTCCTCCTCGCTTTTCATGTCTGACCAGAGAATAACAAGCTATGCTCATAAAAAAGTAAACAGCTAACAGTGAGAGAGTTAAAAACAAACAAACAAACAAGGTAATGGATGTTTTAAAAATCTCTCAATAGTGCTTCTATACAATTATCATTTTCTTGGGAGGAGGAATGAACTATGACCAAATTAACAATGATAAATCCAGCCTAGGAAGGCTGGTTACACCACAAACAACTACCGAAGAACTGAATTCTTGCCCTTGCTGTAATTTTAGAAGTTGAGACTTTACTGCTGTAGTAAGTCAGGGAATATTGAATGTGTTCCTTTCAGTGAACTCAGGTGGGATGACAACAGTCCAGGGGAAGAATTAGTGCTATTTAATCTCCATCCTGCTCTAATCTTTAAGATACATTTAAAAATCACTTTCCAGATGCTATTTAATTAAAATACAAATTTCAAATCATAAAATGTGGCAAATTAACCATAGGCAAGTGGATAAAATGAGCACATTACAGAGAAGAGATTGTAGCACAGAACATGGACTTGAGCCCAGCCTTGGGCTGGGTTTGACCATTGCCTCTGTGGCACCTTGGGTTCTCTGAGATCATATTTCTTCCTCTAAGAGACAGGATTTGCAAAGTTCCTGTGAACATTCAACAAGACAATAATATCTGCAAAGCACCTTGCACTGTCCCTGGCACCATACACAGTAACAATAACATGTAATAGTAACAACAACAATCTCAGAAAAACGTGGCAGGAGTAAAATACCGGATATGCTTGTTTTCAGGGTGAAAAAAAAATTACCAGCAGAGATTCTTCATCAAATAAACTAGTAATTTTAGCAACACAATCTGGAGGCCTGTGGTTTAACAAGCAACTAATTAGAAACTGACGCTTCCTGAGCTGCGAGTGACACCAGCTTAAAAATGCACATACACAAAGGGAAGGCAGGCGCAAGGACAGTCGAGGGCCATGCTCTCTCCGCAAAATACAGCTGAAAACAAACCCCAGATGATCTCTTTTAATAAAATCTCTGAAAAATACTCAGATTAGTAATATGAACAAAGGAGGTCTTCTGAGGTCCCGTCAGTTTAATGCCACTTGGCATCAGACCATTCCTGCCAGTGTGGATTGTGAAATAATGAAAGCGATAAAAATTAAAGGTAAATTATGCAAATGAAAGAGCAGGCACACAAGCTGGGGTGGAGGACCGCTCTGGCGGGTGAGTGATCCACTGGTCTGTTCAGTGGACCAGCGGCAGATGATTCTCCTGCCCGACCACAGATCACCTCACTGCTATCCCTCCCCTAAAGTGTCTGCCAGTTGCTGCGCCCCGCCCACGGGCAAATCTAGGGCTCCTTGGCTTGGCATTTAAGGCCCTTTGTAATCTAACCATGCCTCATCTCTGCTGCTTCCTACACCCATCATCTTCCATCCAAACCAAAGCACTTCCAATTCCCCAAACTCACCCTAACCTTAATGTTTCCATTTAGGACAATATTAGAGAGAGAAATTATTTTGAAAGCCAATGTCTAAGCCCTTTAAAGAAAGTAGTCCACAATGAACCATCACAAACAAATCCTGTGATAGGAACTGCTCTCCCTGAGGAATTTCTGGAAACAAAAACATTCCACTTCCTGGGTCCCCCCAAAATTCTGGTTTAATTGATTGAGATGAGGCCCAGGCTCGGGTGAAGTTCCCTGGCCAAGTTCAAGAATTGCTGATTTAGGTGTTTGCCAAGAGATCCACCCAGCCTGCTGCCTTCATTATGTCACCTGTTTGGTGCCTATGACACTTGAGTTTGAGACCCCTGACCCCCATCACCTTACTGAGTCCTTGCCATCATCCTTGGGGTAGTCATTTTACCTTAGTTTATATATAAAGAAGTCTGGATTAACTATCCTGGCCCCAATAACCCAGCTCTCAGGGTGTATGGAGGGGAGGGAGAGAGGGGGGAAGGGAGCAGGAAGGGAATGAGGACAAGGCAGGGCTGTCCAGGTCTGATGGCCAGACTGTGTCCTCCCCACCCTGCTCTGCTGCTCCCTGCAGTGGAAACTCCAGCTGCCCATTGTTAAAAATCAATCACAACTTGAAACTGATTTTGTAGAAATATTTATACCATGGACACAGGCAAACACTACAAATCAGGGCTTTTTGGTTTTGTTGGTTTTGTTTCTAAAAGTCAGTTTACCAGCACACCTCTTAACACCAAGGTACCAAGAAAAGAGAAAAAAAAGTCAAATTATGTTCCTTCAAATTCAGGAAGCAGGTGTGTAATGCATTTTAGAAGATTTCAACTCCAAACAGTTCAAATTGAAGGAGTCTGGGGCTTAAAGAAATGCACCTTGAGTCTGTAGAAAATGCACATCTGAAATTTTTATTATGATGCTGCATGGGTACAGTGCGCTTTGTATGCTGCTATTTGCTGGGTGAGCTCGGCTGAGAGCCACTTAGCGGCAGTGGAAATGGAAAGTAAGAGTGTGGCACAAGGTGTTTTGAGGTGCTCTCTGTCTCCCACCGGGAGCATAACAGAAAATGTTCACGGAAACCAGCGGCCAGGCAGCCCTGTCGCTGCGTTAGCTGCCCAGATAGGTCGAGTTCCAATACTGAACCGCTGGATCGGAGCCTCCTGTTGAGGAAGCATAGGAGAGACAAACAGCAGTGACCCGCCCTCTGTAATGTTGGGTTCCAGCGGCTCTGAGCGGCATTCTTCCTCACAGCATGGCTCCTCCACCAGCACGGCTCCATAGCTACAAGCCTAGATATGCTGGCCAGTGCTTTAGGTGCTGAAGAAGATTGTAAATGGAAAAGGAATAAAGGAAGCCACTGCTTACCGAGTGCCTATTTTTACAACCAGGCATGAGCTGGACAGATATGAGCTTTCATGTACGGTACCAGCACTGACACTTATTGAGCAACTATGTCAAGCCCTATCCCCGGCCCTTAAATACATTATCTCATTTAATCCTCTAGAGCCGTGGTTCTCAACCTTCCTAGAGCTGCGACCCTTTAATACAGTTCCTCATGTTGTGGTGACCCCCAACCATAAAATTATTTTTGTTGCTACTTCATAACTGTAATTTTGCTACTGTTATGAATCGTAATGTAAATATCTGATATGCAGGATGTATTTAGGTGACTCCTGTGAAAGGGTCATTGGACCCCCAAAGAGGTCTCGACCCACAGGTTGAGAACCGCTGCTCTAGAGCCTTGTGAATCAGCTACCACTCCCCTCATGGTGCGAATGAGAAAATTGAGGCAAGGATTTAATAGTTGCCAAGGAAAGTGTTGCTCTGCTGGTTCATGTCGAATGACAGTGACATGGAAGCCGCAATGACACACACAAGCCTCTTCCAGCCTTTGAGAGTTTATCATCAAGGTTCCTCCCAAGGAAGAGACCAGAGCACTGGAATGAACCAAACCTGCTCCCAAACTGGACTCTGCTCAGGTCAGTGGGCGGACTTTGTAAGAGTGAAATGCAGATAATGAGAACTCCTAGGGCTGTGGTACAAACTAACCAAGAAAGTAGCTGGCCGTGGTAACACTGGACAAGGGCGATGTTGCAGATGACGACAGAGGACAAAGAGGAGGCAGAGAGAAACCACAGCCTCACCCCACCCCCATTTTTCTTCCTCTCTCCTTCTTCCTCTCCCTCTCTCATCCTCCATTTCTCTTTCCCTCTCCTTCTCCCTCTCCCTCTCTCTCTTCTTTTCTCTCTCTCTCTCTTCCTCCCTCTCTCCCCCTTTCAAGGGTGCGTCTGGCAAATGGAGCTGTCCCTTGAAGCCTGACAGCTGAGTATCAGCTTGTGAACATGCCAGGCCTGTGTCAAATTCCCACTAATGATTTTTCAGCATAAATTAAATGGAGTGAATACTTTCTAATGGCCGCTACAGAATTACATGACAGCTTTCAGGAGAACCTACAAAAATAGCTGGAATCAGAGGAATGGTCATGCTGATGCATGGAAGTTTCTCATTAATTGAATTTCTTCCTTCCTTCTGGCTTGTGGACCTTCTGTGCAAAAACCTGATGGAAAAGAGATGCACACAAGCCACTGGGTACCCCCAGCCTATTTAAATAAGCTACTTCGGGGGCACTAACAGTGTTGCATAGCAAGTAGAATGTTACATTGTATTACATTAATCCCACCACCAGGCATAGCAATGCTTCTTCACAGTTATAGAAATTGTGTAATTTACAAAGGACGTTTCTATCTGTTATTGCATTTGACCTTCTCTGCTTTATTGAGCACTTGTCACGTGCCTGGCATCCTATGGATGGTCTCACTTTGCGTTCCCCATGCAGATTGCGACAGCTGTTTCCCAGGTGAGGCTTAGCCAGTTGGAGGCCTTCATCAGGGATCACACTCCGTAAATAGAGACTAGGATTTGAACCCAGGTCTATCAGGCTCCAAAGTTTCTCCTTTTAACCCATGCGCATCTGCTTCCTGTGAGGTGAGTGTGGCTGTTTTGGGGGAAGGCACTGCTTCCCGACCCTTGATTTTTCTTCCAGGAGAATATTTTGGGCTTCTTGCCCCACCCTCGCTCTACCCCTGAGGAAATACAATGTCTTTTTTTATACGTTTGGAGGGAGGAAATGGGTGAAAATGCTCAGCCCTTCCTCTCTTCCCCTTTGCTGTGCATTAGGGCCTGGCTCCCAATCCCACAGTCTTGCTGGGAGGGTGGAGGCAGCGCTGCTGCCTGCAGGAGTCTCTCTCATTCAACACCTGGAGGCTCATTTGCCCACAGACTAGGACATTCTCCAGCATCACCATTTCCTGAATGGAGGTGATGTTTGGGCTCTTCTCTTTAGTCCTATATCTTATTCTCCAGTAATTTAGAATTTAAGTGGAAGAGAGGGCTGTGGATTGGGCCTCCTTCAGAGTGTCTGTCCATTCCGATCCCTGCTGCACAGACAAACCTCAAGACAGGCTGGCTCTTTCTTAAAGAAGAGATAGCTTAAGCATCAGCAAATACGTGATAAATGGCCCCAAATATTCTTACCCTATAGGAACGTAATTCCTTGAGTTCAGATTAGGACACATAGTTTAAGGAGGAGAAAAATGGGAGAGTTCAGGTATAGCACCAAAACAACTCAAATGTAAAACAAACTAAAAGATAAAGCACAACTTCAAATGACATCATCCTAAATTAAGCTGAGTATAGGGGCATACCCTACTCACCTTGAGGTCTTAATCTGAAAGCAATTTTCCCAATTACTAAGAAGGAGCCAAGAACCAGTTTGTGGAGATTACTCCCCCTCCTACACCCCCACACAGAAGCCAACAACAAACCTTATGGGGGTAAAACCAAGCTAAAAAACCTGAACCATCTATGATTTGGAACTCCTTCTGAGATTTGCCTGCTGCCAGAGTTCTACCAAAATGCCTACTAAATAACAAGCCTAAGATTTGTTACTCTTCCTACCCATGCAGAATGTTAGAACAGAAAGGGCTCTCAGCAGTCAAGCCCATGGCCCTCTGCGAAGAGACAGAGCCCAGATCATGGAGCGGGGCAGAGGAGCCACGTGAATTAGCCTCACACCCACAGGTCCCAGCACAGTGCCTGGCCTTCAGCATGTGGGAGGGAAGCACGTCAGTGGCAGAGCCAAGGCTAGGACTCAGATCTCCCACACCAGCATTCCTTCCTTTTCTTATACTGTGTTGCCTGTGGTGATACCTGTCTGTCTGTTTCTCTGACCTCATGCTTCCAAACTATTACCCTATGACAGGCCAAGCCAACAGGCTTCCAAAACCAGAGGAAAGATTTCCCGCAAATAATTGGTAGAGTAAGTGCTGAGATTCAAACCATGGGAGATGCTGGACCACATGTGCAATAGCTAAGCACAGAGACAAGCACCATTCCATCCGGATTACAAGCACCAGTTCACTTATTTCAAAGATGCTAGCAATGAACTTGGGCAGAGAATAAATGCAAAGCCTCATAATGTCATCCCCACGAAGCACTAAGATTATTAAAAAATGGCTTACTGTATCAGAACTAATTTTAGAAGCAAAATCCCGTTTCTCTTCTTCAGACTAATTAACGTTCGTGACTAGGACTAGAGTGTTCTGAATGCAGTGGAAAGGCAACTCATTTGGGCGGGAAGCAAGAGGCTGGATGGCGAGAGCTGTCAGAAGCACATCCAGTGTGAACGCGCACACTGCACATGAAGAACACAACTTCCAATTAAGCCTGCCACAAATGTCTGGCACCTACTACCTGGCGGTTTAAAGCAACTGGCAAAATGTGCAGAGTCTAAGGGTTTTTAAAGTATAAAATCTTTTTAAAATTTATCATATCTCTCTTTTTAAAGGGACTAAATCACATGTACTTAGAGGCTCCTAGCATTTTCCCACCATAGCTGACTCTAGAGATGAATAAACCACAGCCTGAAGTGTGGGGGCTTGTCCAAGATCAAATCTCAGAGGTGGCTGTGAGGCCGACATTCATCCCAGGACCCTGACTCCCAGCCTAGGTCATCTTCCATGGTCAGAGATGCTTTTCTATGGGTAGACCATGATCCGTGGTGCAACAGAAGAGTTCTTGAAAATCTATGAAACCCGTTTTTAATTTGAGGCACAAACTGAGCAAATGTTTTGCACGAGGGGTTATTTTCATTAAATATTAGTATGAGCATCATTCACTTCAACATTGCTAAGCTTTACTAAGCTGTCCATTTACTCATATAAATTCCCATTGGATCAAATATCTTTAAAAATAAAACATATTTTTGCATGGTGGAAATTGTATATCTAATGTGTCCATCTATAAGATTATGATGATATTGATAATAATAATAGTAACTACCACTTAATGAACTCCTGTGTGCTCAGCACTGTGAGAGGCACTTTGTATAATCACAGGAAGAATAATTATAAAGTATCTACTACTTAATAAAAAGGTAGCATGTCTAGTCATTATGCTATGCATTTAAGTACTTTAATTCATGTAATGATCACAATAATCCTAAGTAGTTATTACTGTTATCACATTCTATAGATGAAGAAACAGAGACTTAGAGAAGTTAAGTACCTGCCCCACCCAACATCGTGAACAAGAAGAAAAGTCAATATTCAAACCCACTGAATTCTAGAACCTTTTGTCTTTTCCATTACACGGTGCTACATGCTCATTTATAAAAAGTACTGGTTCAAGTTCCATTTCCAGCAAGGGTATTTATGAAGGTGAGGATGAACGAACGAAATGGTGCTAAGATGACCTGTTCCCTGTAAATGCCTTGTCTGTGGTTTGGAACAAAGTAACCCCGCTACCAAGTTCCCTGAAGAAAAATGTTGTTCACAGCATCGGGTAATCAAATGATGCTGAAAAGGAAACTGGTTCAGAACTAGAGTGAAATATGGGAGTAAAATACAATTCGCCTGTTGTTCATTTTTAAATTTTCATAACAAGACGCATTCCCATTTTCAGCAATTAAATGGCTAAAATCTGCAACTTGATGTATTTACTGATCATGAACACTGCATTCCTAGAAGAACCTCCATTCAAATTAGCAACCCCGCAAGCTATTGTTCCAGCGGAAAACCTAACAAATGAGACAGAAATGTTACTGTTGCCTAGAGAAAAAATTTTCTTCACCACTTGTTCTGTTGTAGAGAAAGGCTGAGTCAAAATTAAGGATGCGTCAAGGACTTTGCCTGCAAACCAGCTAGAAGAGACGGAAATATCTGCAACATTTCCTCTCATTAGAAGAAGTGAGTTGTAAGGGTTCGGTTGTGCCTTAAAGGTTAGATTTTACAATCACTTAATATTTCACTTGCCTTAAGAAACCCTCACAGAAAGGCAGGAAAAGGAAACAGATTAACAGGAACGTGAATTTACGAAGCGGCCCTGCCTTTTCAGTTCTGTGGTCATAAGCAGCATTTGCGACACCTATGAGTAGAATTATAGAAAACTGGGGCATCTTGTTCTCTGTGTGATTGACAAACCGTCTCCAGTGCCTCCTTCACCAGGGGCATCGGACATCTCTTTCGCATAAGGATGAGTCCTGACCACCCCAGTGAGAGCTCAGTGACAAACACCCAGGGCCTGAGCGGCTGGGTCCTCAAGTGGTTTGGAACAGACCAAGGACTGGGGGCTAGCAGGCAAGTGGTTCTCGGTTGCCATGTTGTGCCTGGACCAGCAGCATCCTTATCACCTGGGACCACGTTAGACATGCAAACAAATCGAAAGTATGGGTGGTACTCAGCAATCTGGGTTTAGCAACGACCCCCCTCCTCCACCCCTGTGCTTGTAACCCCCCACTAAAGTTTGGGAGCTGCCCCATCTACAGTTTGCACAGCCTCTTCTGTTGGCCCCTCCTTAGCTGCAGGCTCTGAGATCCTACTAGTATATCCAAGGACTCTGCCTCCATCCAGCCCAGGGCCTGTGCTGGCCTCAGCAGGGGAAGTTAGCAGATGCCAAAGCACCCGCTGAAGGGGCTCTGCAGTGGTCTTGCTGACTCAGACCCAGAGTGTGTTGCCAGCTGTGCCATCCGGCCACCATGCTGGCTGTGCTTAGGGGACTGTAGTTCTATCTGAAACTCCAGGCTAGATGGCTGTGGCCTGGTCCTTGCCACTTTCACCCCAACCCTAGCTCCAGCCCCACTCTCAGGAGAACTACCTGTGCTCTCAGATCTCCCTCCCATTGTCTGGACAGCCCAGAATCAGGAGGCTCCCTGATTCCGCCCACGGACTCTAAGGGCAACACCCTGCCCAGGCAGTTCCGCCACTGTCTTGGAAATAAGATCCCTGATCCAGATTACAATTTGGCTGCTGGCTCTGTCCTGCCCCATCCCAGCCCCCTGCTCTCTCCCCCTTTCCTGGCTTTGTCCCTTTCCCCTCAGCCTGCTCATGCCCAGCATACCCAAGGTAACTGAGCACTTTAGAATCCTGCAGAGAATTCTTGGCCATGCAGAGAATTCTTGGCTACCAGCCCCTGCCCGAGGCTCTGCACTGAAAGGGTCCTGCTTCAGCCCAAGTCTGGCAGCCCCCCTCCAATGGACGAAGCAGTCCTGGAGGCTAAGGAGACATGCCCACACAATTGCTGTGTTCCATGCTCTCTGGGCATCCAGCACCCTATAAGTCCCCTCTCCCCATCCTCCTAAGGATGAATGGTGCTTCAGATACCTCCAACCACCGCCCCCCCAATACCTGAGGAGCAGTGCCCACTGGGCTTAGGTGTGTGAACTGGGGAACCTCCCCACCCTGTGCAGTGGTGGATGGTGTAGGGAGTGGGAAGAGAATGAGGGCTGGCAGGAGGCTGGGATCTCAATGTGTGCTCTTCTCAGGCCCCACAGATGCGAGGGGCAGGCCTGAACATGCAACCTGGAGACAATTAAACCACATGACAGATGTCATGACACTAATAGGAACTCAAGAGACACTGTGGAGTTAGTGCACCTGGTAGTCTGCCTTGGTCCCCTACTGGATGCTCACAGCCCACCTGCACCTTCATCCCACCGTGCGGGTGAGGAAACTGGGACTCGGGGAGGTTAGCTGACTGGCTCACCATCTCAGGACCAGGAACTGAACCTGTGTCTGTTTGATCCTAGAGCTGGCGCACCTTCCCTATTGTGGCCATTTAGTCTCATCTTAAATACTTCCAGCTACGTGAACTCACTACTCCTTTGATCCAATCTGTAATATTTCAGGCAAAGTAACTTTTTTTTTCCTTTCCTTGAGCTTAAATATCTCTGCAAATTTCAGCCATGTTTCCTTGTTCTGCCCATTGGAGGCTGCAGAGTTTTATCCCCTTTCCCACATAACAACCTTTCAAACAAAAAATGGCAAAAATCCTCTGGGGTCTTTTATTCTCCTCACCTCTTCCTCCTAGTGGAGGATGTCCAGCCCACTTTCTAATCAGGCTTCTGAGGACAGATTCCAGTCACTGTCCCACACAGCACCTCAGAGAAGTCATGGCGGGCACAAGTACAACCTATCAGAGGCTTCAGCTAGATTTGTACACGTGGGTAAATGTTCCCATCGTTGGCAATGCCCTCTCCTAAAACCCAAGCCTGTGAATTGTCATGCATACTTGCCTGTAAAATGGGAATAATGACTCGCACCTGCCTTGTGTGCCTGGCTGGATGAGTATTATTCCAGGACACTGGCTTTGAAATGACTCCCTGAGCTGCAGAGCACTGTACAGCTGTGGGGTGACCATGCAATGATGATAATGCGCAGAAGAGGAGGCTGATCGGGGAAGCCCCCCGAAGCAGAGGCGGTAGAGAAACCCTCCCCACCTGCACCAAGAGCTTAGTTCCTCCGTCACTCCTCCCGCCAGGGCACAGGGCCAGGTGCTTGTGAAGGACGCTGAGGCACCCACACAGCTCCAAGAGCCTATAAGTACATTAAAACAGCATGATGATATGCAAAGGTGCCTAGAGGGTGGGATGGTTCTGTGCCCAGCAATGGAGTCAGAAAGTGGGTGAGCCCGTGAGCATGCTGCCTCAGAGTCAGTGCTGGGAAGAGCCAAAGAACCTGACAGAAAGAGGGGCAGAGTCAGGATCTCCACCTAGAACTCCTCAGCTCACTCCACTTCACCAGTTTCCCCTAGATCCCCGGATAACATTGTTTGGTTTGCCCATGTGGCTGCCTTGATCTACTTTAGAGAACATTTATTCCCATAATGGGACCTCCCTCCCTCCTGCCCCCCTGGCTCATGTAGCCAACTAACTACCCTGTTTCCCTGAAAATAAGACAGTGTCTTATATTAATTTTTGCTCCCAAAGATGAGCTAGGTTTTATTTTCAGGGGATGTCTTATTTTTCCATGAAGAAGAATACAATACACATTTATTGTTGAACAACAAAAAAAGGAAATTTATTACCTGTGTGTCCACACAATGTGCTCGACTCCTGCCCCACATGACTCACTGTCTAATTGTGAGTCAGCCAGACTCCGTCAGGGCAGAGCGAGCAGCAGGCGGCAGCTTGTCCTGGGGTGGCGCGGGTTCCCTGATTAAAAAGAGACCTCGCACTTCCTGTCTGCTACAGCCACGCTGCGGCCAACAGTGAGCTATGTGGCGGCGCCTGCTGCTATGGCCCAGAGTCCAGAGTTATGGTAGCTTTGGGGGGCCTTATTATCAGGGAGGCCTTATGTTGGGGGGCTTATATTGGGGAGACCTTATGTTCAGGGGAGGCCTCATTATCGGAGAGGTCTTATTTTGGGGGGATGCCTTATATTTCATTGAGAGGCAAAACTGTAAGTAGGTCTTATTTTCAGGGAATGTCTTACTTTTGGGGAAACATGGTAGTAGACAGACCATGTGGAAGTCCCCAATCCGGCATCATGCTCTCCCCCCCCCCCACAAAGCTGCTTTCTGGAACCAACAGCCACCCAGCTATTAAACCAGACCCTCCCCTGACTCTTCCTCCACCTTCATCTCTCACATTCAATTCATCATCAAGTCCTACCACTCATCCTCCTAAATACCTCTTGAAGGTGACATCTCTCTCCATCCCTGCCACTGCCAACTAATCCACACAACCACCACCTCTCAAAACTCTTTGCTGCCCCCACACCCACCCTCGCCTCCCTCCAGGCTGTTTTCATGCTACAGCCAAAGTGATCTTTTTAAAACACAAATCGCATCATGCCCTGCTATTTAAAATGTGTCCATTGTTTTTAGAATGAAAAAAACCTGCAGCATCTGAAACCCTCCCTGTTTATTCTCTATCATCCTGCCACCCTGGACTGCTTTCCTTTACCTGTAAAATTGTGATATGTCACTCATTCCCAAAGTGTAGAAAATAGACCAACAGTTACGCAGATGCCCCAGGGTAAGCACTAGAGCAGAGCCAGGATCCCAACTGCCCATGTGCTTCTCGCAGGGCACATCTGCCTCTCCCTAGCCCTGCCTAAAAGTCACCGCCGTAAGCTCTCTGATCATTCATTGTTCCTTGCTTTTCTTCTTACTTTTGCCATTATGGTTACATCCCCATAAAATAAAGTTTAGTTTAGCCTGTTTTGAGTTTCATTTCATTGGAACCAGGCTGTAGCTATTCTTCCAGGACCTGTCTCTTGTGCTCAACACTAATATCAGCACATGGAGCTAGTTTGTGCATTTCCATTGATATACAGTATTCCAGTGAGTGAATACCCACGATGCATGTATTTTTCTGTTGATGGACAGTGAGACTGCTTCCAGCTCAGAGCTTTTGTGAACCAAAATCACCCAGCTAGAGTTGTTTTGTGAATCACCCAGCTAGAGTTGTTTCTGTGCCTTGAGGGTCCCATGTCTATCCTGCTTTGTGGCTCTCCACCACAAAGTCTCTCAGGGGGACTTGTTTTCCCTGCCTAGCCCCCTCTCACTGTATCCACCCTGTCCTCTCTGCTGGTGCGGCCACTGCATCCTGACCTCGCCGCCAGCACAAGGCCCACTACACTCATTCCTTCATGCATGTAGGCCTGCACGCACTCAAGCACGTGCTAGCTGCTCCTCCAGGTTGACCCTGGGGCTGCAGAGGCATGGAGTCTGGAGGAAGAAAGCCATCCTCTCAAAGCAGACAAAGACACCTGCCTCGACAGGAAATGCACACCCTGAAGCCCGTCCACAGCTGGACAAGGAGTGCTGCTGATTCCCACTATGATGAGCTCGGAGCTCGGGCGAGCTTGGGGGTGGACCCTCCCGTGCTGAACTGTGCAGATTCACTCTCTTCCCCACCCTCAGATTAGCCTCTGTGGTGAAAGTTGCCAGCCTCTGTGATGTTGCTTAAAGGGAAGAGAGGGGAAAAAAGGAAATTGTGTAACAAGGGAAAAAAAGAAAGCAGCTGGAGAATACTACCCACTATTTGCTGTGATAACCAAGAGCTTTCAAATGATTACTAAGACTGACTTTAATTTTTATCTTCCTTTTCTTTTAATCTAGCAGATAATTAGAGGGAAAGCAAACCCGTCCCCACAGCCAAAGATGAACCTGACACTGTTGGACCTCCCTTCCCACTGACTTCACTAGCTCTTCCCTCACATTCTTTATTCCTTAAAGAAAAAAAAAAAAGAGAGAAGAAACCAGGTTGTATATATTTTTTCATTTAATTAAATGCATTCAGATGGGACATTTCCTATGGCAAAAGCTCTTAGGAGTAACATTTTTCCCTTCCTCCAATTTAAGAACTCCTCATTGCTCTGAGGGTTTAAAACATCCAACTGCAGCCCTAACTGGTTTGGCTCAGTGGATAGAGCATCGGCCTGCGGATTGAAAGGTCCCAGGTTTGATTCCAGTCAAGGGCATGTACCTTGGTTGCGGGCACATCCCTAGTAGGAGGTGTGCAGGAGGCAGCTGATCGATGTTTCTAACTCTCTATCCCTCTCCCTTCCTCTCTGTAAAAAATCAATAAAATATATTTAAAAAAAACACACACACACATACAACTGCAAACTCCCTTTTATGGATGAAGAAACCAAAGCGCAGAGAAGGGAGCAAACCGTACCATTTACGGCTGTAATGGCAGTGCCAGGATTCACCCTGAAGCCTCTGACTCTGGGTCCCCTTCTCTAAGTCACGCTGCTCACCCCTGTGCACTGAAAACCCAGGTGGATCTCCAGGCCTGCTTCCTCAGGGGCTCTCTCCATCCTAAGACAACATTCGAATTGCACGCAGAGTTTTAAGCACAAGATGCTGGACATAAATGAAGCACTCACCAACACGGAGGCAGACTTTGCCCCAGCCATTGATGAAAATGATGTTTAGAGTTGTTACTCAGAAGGGGAAATTACCGTCACACCAAAAAATGGAAAGAAACTAAAACAGCATAAAAAATTATATAGCATGGCCCCAACTCTAAAGCAATATAGAGAGGAGAAAAATTTACTGTTTTTATGAACTAAAGTGTTAATCAAGTTTAAGGCTGGAAGTTGAATTTGCTGGAGACTTTTATTTCATGCTATACACTTTTTAACATTTCTAATTTTCTACAATAAGCACATAAATTTTTCTATGAGAAAAAAAATGTAGTAGGAAGTGTGTAATAGAGAAGCACCTGTCCTCTCCACCTTAAGGCACCCAAAAGGAAGCATGGTTGGTGGTCCCAGCTTGCCATGGACCTCCCCAACCCTACTACACCCTTGGCCCAGCTTCCTGCCTCCATCCTTCCTCCCTCAAACCAAGCTCAAGCGAATGCAACCTCTTACCACCTCCACGAAGCCTGCCATGATTACTCCAAGTCAGCTATAGGTTGAACATATGACAACTGCTATTCTTGTAGATCCAAAAAAAAGGTCTAATATTGGTAACATCATACAGTCAGACCTACTTCTTGGCTCACCCTGCCCTCTTCTGAACTTCAGAATGTTGCCAGCCTGGGAGGCCCACTGCACACAAATAATTTTCTGTCTGGTACTGTTCTCTTTTGTCTCATGCATAGATCCTGCTTTAAGTTGGTGTTCTCTGCACACTGGCTTATGTTTTATTCATTCTGGTTTTGAAGGTTATTGAAAATGAAATGGCCACAGAGCTTCCTCACAAGAGATAATCAATCAGCCATAGGCACTTACTCATGTTCAGTGCTTGCAGATAAAGAGATGAGTACGTGCCCCAAAGTTTACAGGGAAGGCGGTAACCCAGCCAGGTAATGATAACACATCATGGACACGCGTCTCTCTGATGGGCTAAATACCTTCACAAACATTCTCTCTCAATGCAAGAGGAGGACAGACCCGGCTTTATGTCTCCATCTGTTGCTTGTAAGTAGTGAGGTCTTGGGTGTATCACTCAGCCTCTCCAAGCCTCAGCGTCCTCACTTACTAATATAAATTGAGCAACGATGGCACCAGCTGCATGCAGCTGTCGCAAGGCCGAACTGAGGGTCAGTGGACACATTATTGTGCTGTGCATGGTAAACACTCCAGAAATAGCTGATGAAAGAGGCAGAGGAGCAGCCCTCACCTCCACTGTTTCTCTGATGAGAAAACCAAGCTCAGCGAAGTATAGTGACTAGTCTGAGGTCAAATACAATTGGTACTAAAAACCTTGGTATCCTGAGTGCAGACCACACCGCCTCCTTCCCCACGCCAGCAGCTCCTGGTTGAAAGCACACAGACGTTTAAGGCTCAATGGAGCAAGGCGTAAGGAAGTTCCCAAGCACATTTGCTAACCCTTTACTACCTGGAATGGCTCTGGAAGGGCCACCGCAGGATTCCGCACTGCACTTCCCTAGAATGGGGACGGGCCAGCCTAATGCTTGTCTGCTGTCCCATTTGCTCCCTGTGGACAGACAGGCTCAGCTCCTGTCTAATGGTTTCTGAAAAGACACTTACATCAGCTCAGGAAATCCCACCTTCCCCATAAGCCTCAGAAATAGTTCCTGCTCAACTAACTTCATGCAAAAGAGGCTCATGCTGGTTACTTCTGACTTAATTCTTCCACATTTTTCAGTGGAAGAGAGTTGTCTGGTTTTATGTCTTGCACACAACATAACGCACCATCAGCAGTCACGTCCTGTCTGCTCTCACTAAAATGTGCACGCACATTTTTCTAGTTTGCTGACTGCCATCTACAACGTGAGAACTTGCGAGGTTCGGAGAAGGGCACAGCGTATCTGAAAACAGACACCCAACCTTGGACAAAGTGCTTCAGCTCCCTATAGCCTCTGATGATAACAGGACTATTGAGTGCTTAATTTTCTGAATTATGATGAATTTCTGGCCTTTTCTCCAGGAAAAACACACATAAACACACAATTTTGTGTAGTTTTGGGGTTCACAGATACCCTTAAATCCTTCCTGTACTACTGAGTAGAAACAAACTCTGGTTTCCTTCGCTTGACATTCCAGGCATCACCTCAGGCCTCTGGGTCTTCATCCCCCTTCCCAGGTGTCCCTCCTCTCTACTAATCCACTTTGTACACTATCTCCAGCTGACTCAAATTCCCAGTTTCCCCCAATAGAGCCCTGTGCCTGGTCTCCTTCACCAGGGATGGCCTTCCATCCATTTTCATACTTCAAATTCTATGCATCCTTTAAATCCATCTTTGTCAGTTTATTTTATTTTTTAAAAAAACTCTTCAGAAAATAATCTTTTCCTACATTTTCCTCCCTTGGCAGTTTGTCGCACTTGCCTCCTCAACTGGCCTGTGGGCTAATTCACTTCTATGGTCTTCTCCCTGGCATACAGTAGGTGCTCATAAAAACTCTAAATAACCAATACCTGTTTCTCTAATGCACACATGGTATAACTGAAATGCAAATATTCATCTCCCAGTATACTAGATTCTTGACTTATGTGAAATATTCAAAGATGCTTGGGGTCTTGCCACAAAGGAATCCTTAGGAATCAACAAAAACCAAGAATTTCATCAAAATTTTAGCTGTGCACACATGGACAGGCCATTCTCCTGAAAAAAAAAAAAAAAAAGTTTCCAGAAGAACGCTTTCTGATAAGAAAGATGATGTTCTACATGTATGAAGGTATATTTAGTTGAGATAGTTTAGAAACCTCTCCTCTAGTGTTGAGGGGATTTCAGTAGGATGTACTGCCAATTTAAGGGCAGAGGTCTGGGCTCGGAGGACCTCTGATTAATGAATGTGCTCTTACAATCCTCTCCAGGACAGGACAGAGTTACCATCCTCAGATGAGCTGTATCTGAAACAAGACAATGGATGAAAGGACATTCCTGGTGGAAGAAATGAGCCCCCAGGCATGGAACAGAGCCACCAAAAGATTCCTTGATCTCTGTTCTCTTAGAATGTCTCACCTCGCCTAGATTCCATGTGGAATGGACCTCAGGTGGGGATTCACCTACTATGCTGGTTCTAAGCATGGCATAGGGGCCATCCTTGGAGTCAAGGTAAGAAGTGGAGCCTGAGCTCCCAGTGAAGCTCTCAGAGGACAATGCTCTCTGCATCAGGGCAAAAGCTGCCCTGCAGGCTGAGCCCTGCCTGTGTAATAAGCCTGGTTGTTATGGTGACAGGAGGTAAATGAAACTGGGAAAGGAGGGGGAAACGTTACTGTGGGAAAGGGGCCTCTGTGCTTTATATAAGGCAGGTTCCAAAAATACACTTTTGAATAGGAGGCAAGCAATGTACACCCAGCTCCTAGACACTGCATGGTATTGTGATGGCAAGAAAATTCCCCCAGAGTCCTCCAGGCCTGTCTCTGGCTTCATTTTTATTACTCTGGAGTCCTAACTTATTATGATTCCTGAGAAAGGAATCTGGTTACCAGATATATCTACATTCCAGAAAAGGAGCAAAATATGAGTAAAATGGCTCCTTCAGAGGGTAAACTGACTTCCCCCAAATCAATCGATGGCATCATCTTGTTTTTAAAATAATCAGGGAATGCAATTTATTCACTTCTACTTCTGATTGAATTAAAAAACATTTCTTTTCAAGCTACCCAAATACCTTTTAATAAGGGGGGGGGGAGGGGAGGATTTCTGTTGATTTTCCTGATTTCCCTCCCTTACCTTATGGGCTTAGCTTTGAATTGAAGTAGAAGCTGAAGGTCAATGGAGCATCACAGCAAAGCAAAGAGAACTCTGGGGTACAAATCAGGGGACCCACAGCTCATCTGCTCTGTTTTTAACCACCTTTGTGATTTGGGGCAAGTACTGATCTCCTCCTTAGTTTCATCTTGTATGATTCAGAACCATTATACACACAATTCTGTTAGGCTGCCCCATAGCTGGTGATGTAGCTGTCACCATCAGCATAACTATAAAGTCTGACTGGCCACCTGGTGACCCAAAGAACTCAAGTTTGTCTAAGGCTATCTCCCAGATGTCATTTCATATGATGACCATGACAATCCAGCCCAGGAAATGCCACAATCCCATCTTATAGACAAGATCAGAGAACAAAGCCACTTGCCCAAGCTCCTAGAGCAACGATCAGAGATTGAGGACATCACCCCGACGCGACAGATGCCATGTGCAGCAACTTGTGGACACTGTTCCTCTGTCAGGGATGCTTAGGAGAAAGTTTCCTGAACCAGGAAGTTGATTGGCATGATAGTTTCTAAGGTCCCTTCCAATTCTGATAGTCTGTGCTTCTATCCATAAAATAAGTGGGTTGGATGAAACCAAAGATTTTAAAAACTTCTGGTAGCAAAAAAGCTTCTTTCCCCTCAAATGAAATCTGTGGTAGAATGCCAAAATAGAAAACAGATCATTCTGGTTGAAAAACAGATGGCTTCCACCCAAATGTCCATCAAAAGCGACAAATAAATATAAAAGGTGGTATATCCAAATAATGGAATATTATCTATATATATAAAAGCCCAACTGACCCGTTGACCGGCCAATAGCATGATGTGCACTGACCACCAGGGGGCAGACGCTCAACGCAGGAGCAGAAACCACAGGCATGGAACAGACTGATGAATTTCAGAGGGAGCCAGGAGGGCAGGAAGAGATTAACCAAAGATCTTATTTGCATACATGCATGGATTCATCCACCAGTAGGATCCCTCAGCCTGGCCTGTGCCTTTTCACAGTCCGGGACCCCTCGCTCCTTACCACCCACCTGCTCACTGCTCCTTAGTGCTGCTGTGGAGGCGAGAGAGGCTTCACCACCGCTGCGCTCACCAGCTGTGAGCCTGGCTTCTGGCTGAGTGGCGCACCCCCTATGGGAGTGCACTGACCACCAGGAGGCAGCTCCTGTATTGAGCATCTGCCCCCTGGTGGTCAGTGCGCATCATAGTGACCGGTCTTTCTGGTAGTTCCACTGTAATGGGTTGTTTAGACTTTTATTTTATATATATATGTTATCACAGTTCCAAATAGTTCTCATATGACAGCAATTTTATTCCTAACCCAACATATAAATATGCCTGGGCCTGTTACATCTTGCTAGTTGGAAACAGACATTTTCATTGACAACTAGCATCAATGTCAAAGTGATCTAGTAGCTTCAGTTTTAGGATATATTATTGGTTTTAAACTCAAAATTCTACTTTAAGTATACAGAAAAGACAACAGGAAGTAAGCATTATTTTTTATGTTTTTTTAATGTTTTAGTAGATAACTGTATTTTTGGGTAGTAAACAAAGCATTATTAAGTGCCTACTATATATTACAAATTTTGCACACTGTTTCATTTAAATGTTATTATCCCCATTTTATAGAAAAGGATATTGAGGCTCAAAACTGCTCTGCAATATCCCCACAGTCAGAACTTGAATCTCAGTCTCTCTAGATCAAGAAAAAGCCCTTTCAACTATGCAAAAGGGTATCAGTAAGTTCTCATCCTGGAGAGGGCATGAGGACTGATTTCAGTGCCACCATGAACATGACTGCAGCCTACAGGCCCCCAAGGTGTGTGAAGATGTATGATGAATGAACACACGCATCCCAGGCCCTTCTAATGCCCCCTCTGCATCTTCTCAGAGGAATTTAGAGATCTGAGCAGTTCTGGCAACTATCTATCTTTTGCCTTCAGTCTGTGCAGAAAAATGAAGACCCACGTCAGAAGTCTTGCTGACCAAATGTACTTAAGAAGGAACTACTGAGGGACAGCTTTTGCTAACAGGTGGGAGAGAAAGGTAGCATACCCTTTGTTTTCAAGGGTTTAGGTCACATCCTATGCAAACCCAAAAGCTCTGCCCTCTATAGGTAACTTCAGCTGAGAAGTCTATGTGACATCATTTCCTACAGTTGGAATGACACAGTCTCAGATGTGGACACGGGTGAGTCAGTGCAACCCTGTGCCTTTTTTGTGGCCATAAACATGGTGCTTTTCCAAGCTGTTCTGAAACATTTCTACACAGAGGAGTGGAGACGAATTTCAGCCTTTTTCTCTGCCTGGTAAAGTTATCAAAATGACCATAATAATCTCTTGTATAGAAGTGCACCTCACAAATTACAAAGTGCTTTCATGAACAATCATTGCTGTTTTTTAAAGATGAAATTAAGGGAAATATAAATAATTACATTTAGCTAGTAACATATACCCTTAATATTGTAGGTTAAGGAAAGGGTGAGATGAAAGAATTTTCATATTAGAATTGAAGTCAGGTCCTTGAAGTTCAAACTGCTCCTGGTTATCAATTAAAAGAAAAGTCACTGCTTTTTAAATTAAAGATGAAGTGCTGCCACTTATGACTTAATAAGTTGTAAATGCCTTTCCCATCCTTCCTAATGGCTCTGTGTCCCACTGCTATTAAAAATCGCATCCACAGCTCACGTGAGCTATGCCGAATGCCAGGTGTAGGAGGTAAAGCAAACAACTTAGAACAAGAAAAAGAAAGCAAATCACATTCAGATCCACTTAATGCAAAAATGATTTTGATGGCAGAATTTGAGAGGGCTTGGGGCCATGCAATGGCCTTTGATCTTGTTCTCACTGAAGGAACCAGAATGCTACTGTATCAAGGTCACCTTTAAAAAGCTCGTACCACCATGCCACCAAAATCTCACCACAATCTTTCAAGACCTAATCTCTACTGGTGAGATCAATAACCATTAGACTATTAGACTCTCATCATAGATTAGACTCTCATCATAGATTTTTGAGAAATGAGTTGTATTGCAATTAATCTGACCAAGCTGCATTAATCTGCTGCTTTTCTTTAAAGATGGCTAAGAACGCAGCTGCAAGCATGCACACATGGACACTGGCTGGCTGCTGTAGTGTTTGAGCTGCTCCGAGGACTTGGCAGACCTGCCACGCTGTCACTTTAAATGTGTAATGGGTGGAAGCCACATCTGGCAGGCTCGGCCCATGCAAATGGGAGGTGACTGTCCTTGGCTGAGTCTTGCCAACAATGACAGTGTGCAGCTCACAAGGTGCAGTGCACTATGGAGGGGAACTCAGTCAAGCGGCACCACCCAGCCTGACTCAGAGTATGTATGACAAACACTCCATCAGAGTGACATTTCCTGTAGGGCAGTGGTGCCAACCATGGCTGCACAGTAGAGTCGCCTTGGGAACCTCAAAAATGTCTGTGGCCAGGCTTCCTGTCTCTGCCTGTTCATTAGAAAATCAACATCTGTAGAAGGGGAGGTCCTTGCACTAGTGTCTCTGAAAGCTCTCTGGATGACCTGAGAATGCAGATCATCTAGAAGGGGAGGGCAGTACTGTGGGGTGGTTTGAACAGTATTTGAGCTTGAGCCCAGTTGGTGAGGGGCTGCAGTCCAGGAACCTGCAAAACACCACGTGCTGAGGGAAGTCAGCATTCCTCACAGCCTTGAACCACAGCTGACAAGCGCTTTACTTGTCTGGGAGCATTTGGGTCGATCTGATTTGTGGGAGGTACAGGGAGTGCTATTTGAAATGCCTGACTTTGATTTTTCTGCCTAAAACCACCACAGTGATATTTACACAACCCTTATTTTGTGGAAGCAGGAATTTAGGGAAAGCAAAACAAACAAAATACCCAACTGAAATGTCATTCATTTCAGGAGTGATTCCATGGGAGGAGGGGGGCATGCTTTCATCAACATCCCAATATGACGTCTGCTGTGTAGGTGGGATTGACAGGAACTATAACTGTTGTGAATATTAAGGAAGCACCAGAAGTCAATCAATTGGCTCTGCAAATGTTGACATGAAAAGTTTATACTGTAAAGAGTACAGCTATCATGAAGAAAATAAAAAGGAAGCAATCTTTACTCACCACGTCCATGGTACCTATGGCCCTCTTCTGATTTGTTTTACTCTCTCCCTCTGCTTGAGGATTTCAAAGAGAAGCACCACGTGAACAGTGGTGGGCAAGAGGAGACCCCGTCACTAGGGGGAAGTGGGCTTTTAGTGAGACTTTCAGAATCAGATAACAACTAGTTAGAAATTCATAGGCAACTCTCCATCTCCCAAGTCACTATGTTTGGAGCCTGATATTCATAAATGAAAAAATGACTCACGTTCGATTATTTCATATGTAAATCTCACTCATGATGTTAACATGTCCCAAGGACTTAACTTACCTGCTGCACAGGGCGTGGGGAGCAGTGTTGATAGAAACAGATGATACAAAAAGCACTTACTGGTTCTCTCTCTTTTTCCTCAGTGGGTCCATGAGGCGCAGGGTGTCTCTGATCACGGCCACTTTCACCTCCTCATCGACAAGGCTGGGGACACTTTCAAACACCCCTGGAGAAAGCTTGAACGGGTAAGAATTCCATGTTACAGTGGAGAGACTCAAGGGTTCAGTATCAAGTGACTGTCAGTACCCAGTGGTTGAGTTTGCGTATATTAACTAGATGAGAATATTTTAAAGGCTCCCTGTATATGACCTTAAAAATGTCAGTTTCCTTTTACAAATTAACAAAATGCACGAGGAGGAAAAATAGGAGTATATATTTTTTGATTATTACAATTATACATGCTCACTGTAGAAAATTTAGAAATATCGAAAGGAGTTAAAAAAAATTAAAACAATCCACATAACCCCCCTAAAACCTATTACTAGTATTTGGTGTATTCCCTTTCAGTCTTTTTAATGCATTTTTTTCAGGGTGGGGGGAATATAACCACTGTTAAATGTACTATTTATCTTAGTGATTCAAGCATGTCGACATGGCTAAATCATATTCATAGAATTTCAATTAGTTCATCTCCCAAGGCTAATTAGTTCATGTCAAAACTGATGGAAAGGCTCAGCTGCTTCTACATTTCCAGATTTAAAAAATTGGAAGAACAGCATGCTGGGAAATTACCACAGGTCGGATAGGTCTTACATTAATAGATTATGTTCAGAGCTCAACAAAACTGGAGTTATTTGGACTTGAAGAGAACTTTGCTGTGAATATTTGGAAATGCTGAATCTTGTTTAGCCAAGTGAATAATATGAGAGCAGAAATATCCAACTGTATGGCAATACATTCAATGAGATACTCAAAAGACTTACTTCTTGCTCATGTTCAATTCTCATGCTGGGATTTGCATTAACTTCAAGTAGTACAGGCTTCAGATTTTTCATTAGAAGAATGTCAAAGCCTAAAATCTGCACAGGATAAAAATAATTTGGAATTACTCCCTCTAGCTGCAATTTCTTTTCAGGAATTGGCGTTGGTGTAAAGGTCGGTAAAGTGAAAATAAATTGAAATGTGGCCCCCAACCTAGGCCTTGACCCTGGCTTCTCTTGTCTGCAGCCCCTCTTCCTCTGGGCATACTTGTCAAGCCAAATGGATGGCAGAACATTTTATAGGAGCCTTGATAATGGGATGAGTTCCCACTGTGCATTGCAGCACTATCACCATCATCTGATGTGCTACCGATGATGACCTCTTTCTTCTTTAACAGGTTTTTCATTATGTTAAAGATCAGTAGTAGTCTATCAACTTCTCCCTCTCCTTTTGTTCTCCTTTATTAAGTTGCTTCTTAGCTAGATCTCTGAAAATCCAAGGCTACCTTCTTAACCTTGGGTGTATATCAGTATCACTTAAGGACCCCTTTCACAACTACAGTGTATCCCCAATCCACACCTCTGAGTAAGAATCTTCCAGAGTGGAACGCAGACAAATGTATTTTGAATAACAAATTCCCCTGGTGATTCTGATATACCATTTTAGCTAAGGAGAAGGGAATATTTACTAAGCACCTACTAGGCACCAGGAACTTCATCATCTCATTTAATCCACGTGACAGTGTATATGAGGTACAGATTATACTCTCTGAAGCAAAAACTGTCTCAGAAAGGCCGATGGATTTACCCAAGACCGCCTTCCTAGTAAGTGACAGAGCTGAATTTCACACCCAACCAGGACAGGCTACATAATTTGTGGGACCCAGTGCAAGATGAAAACACAAAGCTCTTTGTTCAAAAAGTATTAACAATGTCACAATAGTGAGAACAGAGCACGAAACCAGGCACGGAGCCCTTCTGACCATGTGGCACTGGGTGATTGCACAGACCACACGCTCACGAATCTGGCCCACACCCAGAGCTAACTCCAAAAGCTAACCATTTGTTGGCCATCTGCCCTTGAACCCAGCATGCGGACTTGGTGAGGTTTTCTCTTCTTCTAGCCTCTTTCAATTCCTTACAAGCCCTAAGCCACTCGTCCATCTGCCTGAAACAACCCTTCACCTAGATAATTCCTCCTCATCCTTGAGATCACAGGTCCTAATTAGATTCAGACTCAGACAGTGAGGATGTCAGGCTCTTAAGAGACTTCTCATTATCTCTACAAGAGTTGATAAGATAGAAAGCTTATAACATAATTGATGCAATCCCAAAGTTTCAAAAAATAATGTGGAGAATAAAGGAGAGAAAATAAAAAGATATAGCTGTACCCTCCTCTGTAGACTCAAGATGACAGGGGGAAATTCATTTACTTGTCTAGATAGAATATGTATCAGTTAAATGATAATTATTAAACTGTGGCTTTATCCTTATTAATGAAATCAGAGCCTAAATGACCATTTAGGGGGGATAATTCAAGACAAGGTTATTCTTCAAAGAAGGGCAATAAGGTTGAGAAGCTGGGAAAAGTCATCCTCACTCTATTATTCTTTCCCTGGTCATGAAATGAAAAAAAAAAAAAAGGAAATCCAGTAGAAAATGTTACATATATTATAGATTTGCTTAATAATAGATGACAAGTGGATATGAGTGATGAGGCCTTTAAGAGACTCTGGTGACATCATCCGTCTAACTTCAGACCTGGTCTGAGACATGTGATGTGGATGAGGGAATGGCGGGCTGCAGTGCCAACGTTTATCATCCTTGGTCATGAACATTTATTTTTTGCTACATCTTAGAAGTTTGGATTCCCACTTTCTCAGCCTTCTGGGCTCTTTCCAGTTCAATACACAGTGGTTTCATGAATGTAAAGCTATAGAAATGTTGGAGAAGGGGGTGAGAAAACATCATCAACCATACTGACCTGAACCTGCCAGTGGCATAATATTTTCCAGAACCCAAACTTTGGTGCATGTAATTGAAGATGTTGGGTGCATGTAGTTGAAAAATGGTTTGGAGTCAGAAAGACCTAGGCTGAAATTCCAGCTCAGTTTCTCATTCTAGTTAAACAACTCTAGGTTGGTGCTTAGCCTCTCGGAGCTCATTTACCTTGTTTATACTAGTAAATGGAGATAACAGTGGCTACCTTGCCGGGCAGTTGATCATGGAAGGAAAAGGTACCTAGGACTATGCTCATCATACAGGAGGTATGACGACTCGACATATGCTGACTCACTTTTCAGTTTCCTACTCACCTCACTGACAGGAAATGGCATCTGTGGCTTTAGAGTTCAGAGGAGCTAATTTCAAATTTTAGTTCTGCCTTTAACTTGTGTATCTACAGGCAAGTTAGTAGCTCTAAACTCCAGTTTCCTCACCGTAAAATGGGAATAAGAACAGTCCTTACCTTGGTTCATTCATTTGTAAAATAGCTATTGAAATGCTCCCCACGTCCTGGAACTATTTTAGCTTCTGGAAATACAGTGATGAACTAGACCAAGTCCCTGCCCTCATGAAGCAGGGACGCAGGACCAAATAAAGAGAGAATGTATTTTGCAGAGTGCCTGACTGTAAGTATTTAATGCAAGTCAGCTTTAGTATATGTATTTTTTTTACAAGTTCAAGGAAATATGAGTTGTTTTCTTTCCAAAAGTTCAATAAAATATGTTGCACCAATGGATCTCAATAAACAGAATCACAGAATGGGGAGGAGCTTAGAGTGGATCTTGTCATAAAATCCAAGAATGATGAGCTGACAGAAAATTGGGATTTACTTGATCCAGTGTTTTTCAAAAGGGGGTATTTTTCTTTCTGGGAAACCACTGGAGAGGCCAGATCAGATCAACTTTACCTATTTTCCATATTGGGGTTCCTAGGGAAAAAAGTTCCATTGAAAAAAATTACTAATGTACTCTAATACCTGCTTTGTGCAGACCAGAAACCTGCAGCTTAGAAAAGGGGAGGCCTCTCTCTGGTTCCATGGTAGAGTAAGAATTGTCAAATGGTGACAGAGAGAGAAAGAGGAGAGAGAGACCTTTTCAATCATGTGATACTCTGTCCTCCTCCAAGTAATTCAATCAGCACGCATGTGTTGCTCACCTCCTACTTGAGGGGGACCCTGGGGATTCAAAGATCTCTAGCCTTCATCTCTGACTTCTAGTAGCTTCCAAAGTTGGGGAGAACACTAATGTAAAGGCTCCAAGCTACATTCCAAGGAGAGGGGATTCTCTCCTGAGATCCAAAACTACACATCCATCTGCATCCAGGGCATTCCAACCGAGGTCCCAGACTCCTCAAATCAAACATCTCCAAGCTCACTATCTGTGGTTGGCAACCTCTAAGATCCCAATGACCCTGACCTCCTGATGCTCATGCCCTTGTATAATCCCCTCTCCTTGAGTGTGGACTGAACCTGGTGACTTCTTTCTAATAATACAGGGCAGAAATGATGCGACGTCACTACCAATATTGGGTTATAAACTATCGTGACTTCCATCTTGGCATGCATTCCCTTAACTCTGTTGCTCACTTACTCTGAGGGAGGCCAGCCTTTGTGTTATGAGCTGCCCAATGGAGAGGCCCAGGTGGGACAACAGCTGGGGGCAAGAAGGGGGGACCTGAGCCAGCAGCCATGTGAGTGAGCTTGGAAGAGGATCTCTTCCCAGTAAAGCCTTAGGATGTCTGCAGTCCTGACCAACATGCTCACTGCAGCCTTGTGAGAGACTTTGAGCCACAGGCAGTTGGCTAAGCCTAGACTCCTGATCAACAGAAATTGTGAGACAATAGCTTACTAGTTTAAGCTGATAAATTTGGGGGTGATTTGTTACACAGCAATAGATAATTAACATCTTTCTAAAGTTGACTTTGCCCCCAGTAGTCCTTATCCACCCAATCACACAAGCCAAAAATTTCAACTTCATCCTTTCTATCTACCTGCACACCAACTATTGTACATTCACCTCCCAAGAACTGTCTAGATCTGCCCTCTCCTCACTGCTCCTAATCTGGATTAGGTCTGCACCATCTTGCACTGGGACTTTCCCATTTGTTTTCCTGATCCCAAACTCATCCCTCTAATTCAGCAGGCACAGGGGGCTGACACAGTATTTTTATAAAATGCAATTAGAATATCAATACTCCTCTGCTTAAAATCCCCACCTACAGAATGAAGTCCACATTCCACAGCATGGCCTGCGATTTCCTCTATCATTTGGCATATGTCTCTCATTCAGCTTTATTTCCCCCCACTCACTACTGCACATCTCAGGCTCCAACTGTGCTGAACTATGAGTAGTTCTAGAATGCTTTATTCCCCTCTGCCTTTATACTATTTTGCCTGGGAGACAATTTTACTTATCACATATTTAATGAGCACCTACTCAATACTAAGTACTGTGCTAGGCACTGGGGATAAAGCAGTGAACAAGGCAAAGGTTGTTTTAACATCCTGCCCTCTTGAAGCTTACATTCCAATAGAGAGAGACACACAACATGGGAATTACGAACTAATGCAAGGTAAGAACATTGAGTGCAACAGTGGGAGAAAAAGAGGGTCTGGTGGTTTTGATAGGATGGTCAGGGAAGTCCTTTCTAAGGAGGTGACATTGGTCATTCCACTGTCTTCTGACTTGTACAGTTTCTGATGTGAACTTTTTATTCTTGGTTCCTCTGAACACAATGTGTATTTATTTTCTCTCTAGCTGCTTTAAAATTTTCTTATCAACATTGGTGTTCCACAATTTAATTATGATAAGCCTGAGTGTGCATGTGTGTGTATGTATATGTATCCTACTTGGAGCTTCTCAAGCTGCTTGAACTGTGTATTTATATTTTTTGTCAAATTTGGAAATCTTTGGCCATTTCTTTAAACATTTTTCTGTATCTTCCCTGTCTCTTCTGCTCAGGAAACTCCAATCATACATGTTAGACCACCTGCTATTGTACTACAGGTCATTGATGGGTCTGTTCATTTATTTTCCCTGCCATTTTCCTATCTCTATTTCATTTTGGATAGATTCTATTGCTATGTCTTCAAGTTCACTGATCATATTTCCTTCAGTATCTAATTGCTGTTAATCCCATCCAGTGAAATTTTCATTTCAGTCATTGTATTTTCTTCTCTAGAAGTTCCATTTTGGTTCTTTTTAATAACTTCCATTTTCCTTTCATTAAGCTTATATTTTCTTTAACAATTTTTTATATAATTATACACCTTACCTCCCTCCTTTTTAGAATTCTAGCCACCTCAGCCTTCCCAAAATTTGATCTCCATTTCCTCAACTCATTGAGGTCCCAGGGAACTGTTTAGGTTTTTCTCTTCCTGGGCCCATGTTCCAGAAATTGCCCCAAACAGAAAACCAGGCCACTGTAGTTTTATTCCCCTCTTCCTCAGCGATCCCAGTGCTGGGCTGTCTATTGTGTAAAGTCTTAAAACAGTTATTTTCATGCATTTTGTCTGGTACTATACTTGTTTGCAGGGGGTTAGGTCCAGTCCCTTTTTTAAAAAATGTATTAGTTTTATATGTATAGGTCCAGTCTTTGTTACTCCATCATGACCAGAAGCAAAAGTCTCAAGAGGTGATATATGAACAGGGACTGAATGAAGTGAGCAAATATGTGATTTGGAGAGCTGAGCTAACGCACTTCAGGCTGAATGAACAATAAGAACAAAGGCCACTTTTGAAGAACAGCAAGGAGCAAGAGTGAGAGTGAGTAGTAGGAGATGTGGTCAGGTAAAAAGACAATGGACAAATCATGCAGCATCTTGTAGGCCATGGTAAGGAGCCAGGATTTTAAATGCAACAAGAACGTTATTGGTGAGTTTGCACAAGGGAAGTAATTTGATCTGACATGTTTTAAAAGAATCACTTTGGTTACAGTGAGAAAAAGAGGCTATAGATATAAGCGTGGAAATAGGGGCATCAACTAGGAGGCTACTGCAAGGAGAGGGCTGCCTAGACTGTGATAGTGGCAGTGGAGCTGGTTAGAAGTGGTTACATTTTAAAGCTCATTTGCAAGAGTTGCTTATGGAATGGATGTAGAAAGGAGGAAAAATAATAACTAAGGATGACTCAGATTTTTGTTCTGAGCAACTAATTGAATGCTATTCATATACTGAAGCAGGAAAGACAATGAAGAGTTGTTTCAAGAGGGAAATCAGTTTCATTTTGGACATGTCAAGTGGGAGATGCCTACTAGAAATCCAAGTAAAAAGATTAAGTGTGAAGTTGGTTTACCAGTTTGGAGCTCAGGGAGAGGTCAAGACTGGAAATGCAAACTTAGGAGTCAAGGCCACATAGCTGATCCTTAAAAGCCCTGGGGCTAGATGAGATCAGAGAGTGATTGTAGACAAGAGGGGAGCTCTCGGAGTATTGAGTCCTGGGAATCTCCAACACTGACAGGTCCAGAGGAAGGGGCCGAGAGGCAGGAGGGAAACCAGGAGAGTGTGGTGTCCCTCACCTTTTTCTGCTTGGTGAATTCTTCATGCTGTAACTCCTGCTTAAGCATCTCCTCCTCTGAACAGCCTTCCCTGATTGAGTTAGGCAGTTAGTGTCTTCCTTTTCTGTTCTCTCCCAGCATTCTGCACGTACCCTCTTGCAGCACTTATTACAAGTAATTGTAATTCCCACATATTGGTCTTCCCCACTCAGCAGTGAACCACTTAAGGGCACATCCATACCCACATACCCCACAACTAGCTCGTCTCAGGGCATGTGTAAGAGTCCAAAGGGGAAAAAAAAGCCCTGTATCAGAAGTGGTCAAGGAAGGCTTAACAGAGAAGGTGGGATTTGAGCAGTATCTTGTTGGAAAGCATTGGAGTTCAAAAAATTACAAGAATAGGAGAGAGTATGACAGACCAAGACAGGAGAGAACAAACACAAATTATGTCCAAGAGACAGGAATTGGCTCTATTTGGTGAGCCTGCAAGGTTCAGGAAGGGTATAGGAAAGTGAGGTTGGAGCCAGGCTGGGAGACAGCCAACACTAGGCTAAGGACTTGGTTCTTAAACTAGGTTCCTAGGAACACTGGTGTTCCATTATGTTTAAAATGTGACAATTTCATGGTTTCATATAACCTCAAGGCGCTTTCTCAGAGACAAGTTTGAGAACTGTTGTTATAAATAACAAGTGATATAATAATTAAGTGTCATTTATTAGTGATTACTGTGTGTTCAGTACTGTGCCAAATGTTCCATGTGGCTTTCTCTCATTCAATCTTACAACAGTTCTGTGAGGTAGACACAAATAGTATCTCTACTTGCAGATAAGGAAATTGGGGTAAAGAGAGGTTAACTTGCCAACCTTACAGCTAGAAGTGCTGGAAGGAGGAGCTGGAATTAGCTTAAACCCAGGGCACCTGAGAACAAAACCCAAGACCTTGCAAGACCCCCAGACTGTTTCTTTCTCTCCTTCCCATGGGCTGTCTGGGGCTGATGGGGGGAGGAGGAAGTCACAAGAACAATGAAGAAAGAGGAGAAGCACCTGAGGATTTAGGAAAGGTGTCTAGACCCTCTAGACATGGAGGTGAGGGATGGGGAGGGGAACAAGGAGAAAATTAGACACAGAGCTATAGGCAGATAGAGACCGAGCAATGGAATTGGGATAGGATGTTCTAATGCTGAGCTGGAAACTTTCCCTCTGCCTGTGCATTTCTGCCACATGAATCATCTACACCCAGACAGACCTCACTGTTTAAGCCAAGGTCACACTTCTGCCCTCGAGAAGACTGACATGACGATACGTTGCTGGGGGCGCCAGGGAAATGACAGGGGGAAAGGCCAGAATGACAGGGCAGCCACGTTCCTAGGCAACACATTACAGGAAACCTGCCCACAGCCCGAGCTATGGCAGCAGCTGCTATGGGCCATCACAATTTCCCAACTAGTTATTGTGGCTGTGATTGGAAAGGGGTCGCAGTCACATGTTTAAGATAAATGTAATTTTATTGGCTGGGGTTTATGTCCTGGAATGCTGCAGTCTGGGCCAGGCCCAATCTACAAGTAAAATAGACTTCATAGCAAAGAAATAATGCATCATACTGTACATGCACAGAACATTGTTACAGTTTGCAGAGCCCTGCATAATCTTTATCTCATGTGAGTTGAGCAATAAGCCTGTAAGGTAGTTGAGGAAACTGAGGCACAGAGTGACTTATGCAACATCACACAGCAAGTCAATGGCAGAACCATATGTTGTCCCTAAATCTTTGGGTTCCAACTTAATTCAGGTGTATGAAACTCAAACTAACAAGTGTTTTAACAAGTGATAACAAATAAAAAAAGCAAGAGAGACTCCAAGGAGAAAAGAATAATATTTTATCAATTGCTGTGAGTCTGAAATGTGTGATGACCACTTTTCAAATACCTGACACTTTTGAGTTGTCAAACCCTTTTCACCTACATTACTTCACAACGCTCCTAGGGAGGCAGGTAGGGAAGTGAGTGGTCATTCACAAAGAAACAGAGGCCCAAGAGCTCCCCCTGGAGTTTACTTCTGGTGCTGTGCTCCTCCCCTGACCCCAGGCCTGGAAGCATTTAGTGTGGTCAAGCAATGGAAAATGTTCACAGGACTGTGGTTCCATTTGCTAGATGTGATCTGTCCAAACCAGTGGCTCTCTCCCAGTCTGCCCTCCAGTTCCCCACAGCTTGGGCCCCTGGTTCCACCTCAATGGCTGCCCAAGCCGCCTGTCCACAGCAAGACAACTGCCCTGACCCTCCACCCTGCACTCTCACTGTGCCAGGGCTCTGTGGCTTGGCCATGCAGGCCAGGCCCACATGATACTCCTGGAATAGCTGTCATGGCCAAACAGATGTGACCACACAGTCCCCCGGGATGACCCCTGGATGCCTCCACGTTGCAACTGTCCCCTTTGCCTTAACGTATTGATGGCTTCAGACAGGCCCTGTTTTTTCTGGTGCTACCTCTAGGTTCCGCCCACTGACCCTTACTAATGCCATAAGCTACGTACCTGGTGGCTGAGCTGGACATCCTGCCTGGGAACCAAAGCCTGGGAGTCCAAGAGCCTACGGACAGGTCTCTGGATGACAATTAGCCCCTCCTGAAACTGATCATTGCCTGAATTCCCTCCCGCCCCCAAAGGGTTCTGCCAGCCTGCCTGAAAACCCTGCTGACTGCTGACTAGTGCCCAGCGCCTGCGGTAGCCTCTCTGGAGTGAAGCCTCCCCGCCCCCTCGGGGACCAGCCTCCTCTCCAGCTATTACTTCCCTGTCACAGTTTTAGACAGAGGACTAGAAACAACCCCTAGTGTTCACTGACAGGAGAACTGACGAACAAACTGTGCACACTCACAACGGGCTCTGCAGCAGTGGGAATGAAACGGCACTAGCGATTCCCATGAACATGCATGATGGAATGTTACTATGTCTGCACACCTTATAACAGAGTTCTTACAAAGCTCAAAAGCAAGCAGCACAAACAATACGTTGCTAAGGGATACATTCAGGGTACTGTAAATATTTTTAAAGCAAGGAAGCGATAAACATAGAATTCAGGATAATGGTTGCTTCGGGGGTCACAATGGCATGGGGAGCAGCATGGTAATTGGAACTCTGGGTTTGGGAAGTGGGTTGGGGATGATTATTTTGTTGTTCTGCCTCATAGCTTTCATATATGTCTGTGTATTTTTTTATATACAATTGCTGCAAGATACTTTAAAAGATTAGATGGAGAGGGTCTCAGAGTCCATCTTATTACCTCCTTCCCATTCTGGTTTATCTGGTGGCAGGAAACTGTGCCCTCTGGGTGCCATGACTCCACGTCCCCCTTTCCCCACCCCTCACTCCTGCTGCCCTCACCTTCATAGCTGAGTGACCTGAAAAAATGCTCTACCCTCATCCTCATTTCCTTCCCTACCACACTCTGGCTCAGTTCCCTAAATTCTGACCCCTGTCTCATCATACTACTGACTCCCTGCAGCTCAGACAGTACCCGGCCGGCCCCCTACTCAGCTGGTGGTAAAAGTTGCTGAAAGAAAGAATGCATAAATGAATGGCAGGCACTGAGGTTTCCATATGTTGTCTCATTTAATTCTTCTAAGATCCTTGATCCTTTAAGAGAGGTACTATTTGTCTCATTTTATAAATGAGAAGAGAGATGTAATTTACCCCAAATCACACAGCTAACAAATAGAAAACAGAAGTTGGACCCCGGTTTAACACTAAAGACCACACCAGCAACTACACCTCCCCACCTCAGGCCACCCTCCCCCTCTCCCCCCACGAGGCCAAGGCTGGGCAGTCCCAGCTGGGAGCCAGGGTTGGTTACCTGGAAGCATGTGGGCCCCGGCCGCCCTGCAGGGATATCCGACTGGTAGAAAACTTTGAGCTCCGGAGTCAGGGCAATGACGGTCTTAATCACCAAGGAGATGATATCAGACCAGACCTTCTTGATGTCAACGCCTTTGGAAGACAACCTACAAAGGATGCTAGAAAAAGTCCTTTTGCTGCCTGTGCTAGTGCTGTCCGAGTGGACAAAGTTACCACTGTGGATGTTCAGGGAGTAGTTGGTTAAGTGCATAAAGATGTGGTGCAGGTTTTTGGGAGTGGGCTCCTGGTATGGCTCTGTACAAAATCTGGAGAGTCCATCTTTGGCTACGTAAATCTCTAAGGGGTCTAAGGACTTCAGTAAGACATACAGGCGAATGTCAAACTTGAGCTTGTCGATAAGGAGAGGTTTGCAGACGTACTCCTGGACCACCGCCGGCCTGCGCTGCAGGGTCCCTACCAGGCGGATGTCACTGGGGTCTTTAATGAGGTAGATTCCGTCACCCTGACAACCACCATCAGGTTTCACAATAAAAGTGGGCTTCCAGGAGGGGTCATCATCTTTCACCATTTGAACCTGGCGGGGAGAAAAGAAAGGTTAACATGATGTTCTTCTCCTCTCTGGACCCCCAAGACAGAGCAGGATGTTGGCAAATGTTTAGTAAATGAGTCCTGCCTATGTGACACTCACTGAGCACCTGCCAGGGAGATAACACTGTGCTAGGCACCAACACAGAAACCCAAGGCTACCCCCCAATCTTGTCCTCCAGGAGGGAGATTGAGAGCACAGAGGATTTGCTGTCATAAGACCTGGGTTCGAATCCCAGATCTTTGCCGGTTATTAGCTATAACCCTGAGCAAGTCATGTAATTGATGAGGAGGAGGAGGAGGATTACTGTTTAAGAGTGCTCACTATGTGCCAGGCACTATATTAGGCACTTTACATGCGTTATCTAAGAAAGTATGATGGCTCTTCTCTCATGACACAGAAAACAGGAGACGGTGCATTAGTTGTTAAGAGTCTGGGCATCGTGTCAGGCTGCCTTGTCTTGAATCCTGGCCCTGCTACTTACTGTGTGACTTTGGGCAAGTCACTTATTTGTGCCTTCCTTATCTGTAAAAGAGGAGAAAGAGTGTTCGGAGGATGAATGAGATAATAAATGCAAAGGGATAAGCCCACAGGCCCTGACACATCCAGGGCAGCCATCAAGCCTAGTTGAGGCTGTTTTTCAAAGATAGAGTAACTTGCCGGCTAACAGAGGGGCGGAATTGGGATTGAAATCCAGATCAAAGACTCTAATGTGCTCGTACCTCCCTCTGTACTGCCATGTCTCGAGTTCCTCATCTTAAAAATGGGATTATAAAACAAACCCTCGGGGATCATTGTAAAGAAGAAATAAACTACAATGTGCAAAGGGCCAAGCACAATACTAAACACAGAGCCAGTGCACAGAAATGCTAGTTTCATCATTTATATCTCTTACTGGGCTCACCGAGTACACGTAGCCAATCCTTCAGTCTATTGAGATTTTTATGAAACTAGATTCTGCCATCCGTAATATTTGCTGTCCTACCAGCTCCAGGTCAGCAAGATAGTCACATAATTATCTAGGCCACTTGACCAGTCCAGACAGGTCTGGATCCAGGTCTGCATAATTCATAGGCAGCCAATTCCCCCGGACCCTTGTCATACCCTTCATGCAGCTATGGGGAATGTATGGGCTAAACACCAGGAGAGGTTTTCACAGGGGGGCGGGGTGAAGGGGCTGGAGGAAATTGAAGGGTGGGCTTTAAAGCCACTCTCTCGGCCACATCCGTGAGAAAGAGCCCAAGAACAGGCGTCCCTTCCATTCTGAAGGTGCAGCTCAGAGTGCAGGCGGCACGCCCAGTGCTAGGCTCGCCCGCCTCCACCTTCGCTGTGTAAGCCCAACCCAGGACATGTGCAGTCTGGGTTTACTTATCTCCCTGACCAGCCTATATTTCTAAGTGAAGCTTTTGCCAATTCCTGGGGCGCTATCAGTTACTCCAGGCTTGTAAAGATCTTTAACAATGGAGAAACACTTAAAGCCTTAATAATGGCCCACATCAATTTTTCCCCCTTGTCAGCAGGATTCGAGAATGGAACCTCACCCAGAGATCAATGCAAGCCTCCCTGGGCCCTCCACCAAGCCTTTCTTGCAACTGTGACCTTGACGTTGATGTGTAGTTATTTAACATTCATCCAAAGCATTCATACGTTTGGCCCTTTACAGTAAATAGAAGTGTGCTGGAGAAATGGCAGTTATGGATCAGGAAGTGAAAAATGTCAGGTTTGCGACGATGGGTAATTCCTCCCTCTGGAAAGCTTTCGCAGGGCTGAAGATGCTAACAGTTTAATATATTATCAGGAGCAATATTTTCTCCTTTGAATCCAGTATATGCCTTAAATAAATTAAACTACATGGTCAATAGTCTCTGCCATTCATTGCATTACTGGATATTTCTTTTGCTGTTTGCCAGAGTAGTACCATACAAATCAGGATTATTAATACTAACAGAATCGCTGAATTTTTAGAACTGGAATGATCCTCAGAGATCAGCACAGCCCAGTCCTCTATAATTCAAATGCCAAAGCTGAGGCTTTGAGAGGTGACATGACTTGCTTGGGTCCCACAACTGGCTAGGGGATGGTTAGTCTGAAAGCTGAGTTCTTCTCACCCCACTGCACATTCCCTGTGCCATTTTTACCTCCGATAAGATAAATTCAAAGGTTTTTTTTTTTTCCTGAATACTATAGGAAAGATTCTCTTAATGTCACAGATAGTATGGTCTCTGTCCTCACATTAAAGAGGGTAGCCCCTGAGCATGGCCTCCTTAGAACTGGAAGCGCAGACCCCGAGTTTGCCAGGACCTTCTGTCTGGGTTCCTGGCACAGTCGATGGGAAAGCCAGATAGTTGTGCTGAATGTGGTTCTCCCAGCCCCCAGACCTTTCAGCAACTTCTATTTTAAAAATTTCAAATCCATTCTCCTCTGAGGTTTTACTCAAGGCTGACCCTTTCCCCCCAGCTATTTAAAGTTATTAATGTTAAGAACTAATGCATTGGTTCTTAGCAAGAAGTCATGGACCAGAAACTAAATATGATCTATATAAGTAGGTCCCAACCCCCAAAGTTCTGATTTAATAGATGTGGGAAAAGACCTGGGCAGGCGTATTTTGAAAAAAGCATAGTGGGTAATTCTGATGTTCACTCAATGTGAGAGTCACTGGACTAATGTGACTTAACTAAAAAGATAATCTGGGATTAACATACTAAATGAAGTTTTCTGCATCAATGTCAGTCTGAACATGAGGAAGACCTGCACTTAGGCTAAAGCTGATGGTATCTCCATTTTTACCCAAACCTGCTGTTGGATGTGAAATCCATTATCAAGTAACGGTATGCATTGATGGTTGAAAGAGATACCATGAGGATTCGGTGGCCTGATTGCTAGGCAGTCATCGGGCCTGATAAAAAATTTATGTCTTTTACTGCCCCCTAGTGGATATTTAAGAAATATAACTGGGACAACTCCACCATTCCCCCATTCAAAATTCCGACTCTTCTTAGCAGTAAGACACTGAATTATGGTATTAAAATTGTCTTAAAGAAGCAACACTAAACAGCGTGGTACTGTTAGGCTAAGATTATACTTTGGGATGGATTCATCTCTAAAATGCCAGGGATAGCCAAAGTCACATTCATTTTCATACTCTGTCTTAACTATTTTCAAGGGTCCTCCCTACTACACAGATTGGCCTACCTGTTTAAATTCTCTCAGCCTATATAAACTTTTAAAATTTGGGTAAAATGAATATGAAATTCTGGAAATATATGCCATAAAACATCAGTACTTTGTATATTCCTCATTGAGCTTTTCTTGTATTTTCTAAACTTTCCATCAGGAAAAAAAAATAGCAATAGCAGGCAGCAGTGAGTGCCTCAAAAATAAAGATTTTCATAAGGAATAGCTTTTGGTGAACAGATAGTTGCACCTCCTTGTTACAGCAGCATTGCTCAAAATGGCCAAAGGTGGGAACAACCCAAGTGTCCATCAGCAGAAGGAGGATTAAAAAAATGTGGTGTGTGTACACAGTGGAATATTATTCAGCCATAAAAGGAAGGAAATTCTGACACCTGCTACAACATGGATGAACCTTGAGGTCACTATGTTAAGTGAAGTAATAAGCCAGACATAAAAGAACAAACACTACATGCTTCCACTTACGAGGTACCCAGTGTAGTCAAATTCATAAAGACAGAAAGTAGAATGATGGTCGCCAGAGACTGGGGGAGGGAGTTAGTGTTTGAGGGGTAGAGTTTCATTTCAGGAAGATGGAAAGTTCTGGAGATGGATGTGGTGATGGGTGGATGTGAATGTACTTAATGTCACTGAACTGGATACTTAAAAATGATTAAGATGGTAGTTTTATGTTATGCATATTTTTCCACAATTTTTATAAAGTTGAAAAAAAAATTTAATTAAAAATAGAAAAGAAATAGCTTTTGGTGTAATAGAAAGACTACTGAAGCAAAAGACAGAAAATCTAGCTCCTACTCCCACTTTAGTCAGGTGACCTTGAGAGAGTGACCTTGAAAGAGTCACCTGACCTCCTGGCCTCTGTTGTACTCACCTATAAAATAGAGAGGTCCCACTAAGGTCCCTGGCTTCTCCAGCACACAAGTTCTAACAATGATTTATCTTGACATCACCACAGTTGAAGGCTGTGTTATAAACACGTAAGTGATGTTAATCGGTGGAGAGTTCACACTGAGCTGCTATGAGCAGCACATCGGGATAATCTACCAGAGCGGATCTGGATGGGAGATTTACGATGCACTTGAGGAAGTTGGCTGAGCATCTGGGGGAAGCAAGCTAAAATACTTTGAGAGAGAAATTTAGCAACAGGAATACCAAGCCATAAAGCACTATTAGCAGTGAGGGCAGGTAGGAGGAGGATTTCTTAAGAAACTGTATCTGCAATACCCAGGAAGTCAAAGCCAGTTGGAGTAGCCCTCTATCACTCAGGTGGATGTATAGCCCATCTCAGCAACCCCGACCTTCATGGCACAGGCACAGGCACAGGCAGATCTTAAGCAAAAACAAGCCTCTGGGGAGACAAACATGTCACTAAGCACATGCTGGACACAGTGCAGGGACCAAGCCCTTTCCCCTTCCAGCTTCAGCAGACCGAGCCTCACACTCAGGGCAAATCCCTGCTCCCAGCATTCAGGCAATCCCTGAGTCAGTTGAAAATTAGGCTACCTAGGGCCAGACTATGAGGTAGCAGTTGAGATGAAGAGGAAGAACTGAGCGGGAAGATGCTGCCACGTGGATTTTATGAAGGCAGGAGAGAGTGGCGTATGTCTGGGAAACTTCAAAGAGCCCCGATGGCTGGAGAGCAGAGTGTGGGTGGAGCAGGGAGTGCACTGGAAATGTGACTGCTGAGACCCGCCGGGCAGATCACTGCAACTACAATCACATCAGTCTATACCCACTGGGCACACATTTGGGGTCAGGTGCTGTTGGAAGCACTTCACTCGCAGTATCGCATTCAATCCTCAACAATCCTATTTACAGATGAGGAAGTGGGGACCCAGGGACATGAAAAAACTGCCAGAGGCACACAGCCAGCAGGACTGGGTCAGGATCCGAGCACAGGCATCAAGTTCCAGCACCCACATCTAGAATGAATGAGGGTGTGTGAGGAAGGGGAATGGAAGCCCAAACCTGAGTATGAGAGAGGACCTGGCAGGGAACAGCCCTGAATATCATTTTGGAAAGTTTGGACAATGTCCTGAAGTGATGAGGAATCAGTGAAGTTTTTGAGGAGGAAGCAACATAATTAGCCTTGTACTTAGAAATATTATTCTGGCTGCTACGTAGAAAATAGCCTGGGGGTAGGGTATGCAGTCAGGGACAGAGGGGAAATGCCTGAGCCGAGGCTCCCAGTGGGGTTAGGGAAAGGAGGCTGGTTTGAGGAATATTTTGGAGGTAAGATCGACAGAACTGGGTGATTAGGTGAGGGAGACAGGAGCATGTGGGACAACTTCTGAATGTCTAAGGTGGATGATGTTATAGTCACAGGGCATGTAAGAGGAGTGAGAGGGGTTTATGGGAAGAGGTTGAGTCAAATAGAGGGACCTAGAGGGCACCCAGCTGGGGGAGGTTCTATAATTGTCTGTAAGTGTGGGCCTGGAGCTTGGGGGAGAGATCCAGGTCCTCTGGTCCTCGGATGATGGCTAAAGCTTCTACAATGGGCCAGGCTACTTGGGGAAAGTATGACAGGGAGAAGAGGATACCTGGGAACAAGAGGTGGGGCAGGCAGAAAAGATCACAAAACACCTTGTATTTGTATTTGAACTGTAAGCAATGGGTGGATTTGCAACCGGTGGGTGACATGGCACCCTATCTCTCTGGCAGGATGGTTTGGAAAGAATAAGACTAGATGCAGGGAGATTTGGGGCCTATCAAAGTCCTGGAGAGCTGGGCAATGGCTGGGATGGGATATGGCACAGGTAGATTCAGAGGCACCTGGTGACTGGATGAAGATGGAGGGTGAGGGAGAGGGATTCAGTAGCGCTAGGGGATGGTACCATTTACAGATTTAGGGAATACAGGAAAAGGAGCAGTTCTGGACAGGTAAGGGGCAGGGGCGGGGGCAGGGGAGGTGGGGGTGAAGTGGGGAGGAGTTTACCTCATTGAATATCAATTGAGCATTACAACAAAGGAGCCAATTTAGGGCTTCATATCCTCATTCCTCAAGCCCCTTACTGGTCATCAAAACCTGACTGTGTTGCCCAGCACATCCCATACAGATGATTAATTTTGATATAGCAACTCTCCCAGTGTTAACAGAAATAAGAACTGCTGTCTGCAGACAGCAGTAAGACTCAGATTTTAAACTCAGATGTGGAATATCTTGAACCTGATGGCTAGTAGGGCAGCCACAGGCCCCAGGGCAAACTGTCGGACCTCTCACTGTGTAGCCAAATATTCTCAGTATTCCCTGGCTTTCAGGAATTCCAGTTAAAAAAACAAAGCTAAGTTGCAAAACAAAACCCTTGCTCTTTTAATCACTGATGCATACCCTGGATTTACTTGAACAGTTTAAAGAAACTAACATGAATTATTCCCAAGGACCACTCACGTGCAACTCCTTGGCATGGCTGAGAAAGCGGAAGCTAGCTCTCTCTCCACAGCCTATTTCCTGCCTTTCTGCCCTGCCCTCTTCCATGCATCTGTGCTGCACACGTGCTTCCCTCTGGCCTCTTTCCCACTTCTTTGCCTCAGAACTCCTGCTCATCCTCCAAGGCCCAGCCCACAGGTTCCTTCTGAGAATCCTTTCCTGGCTCACAATTCTCCAGGCAGAACAGTCACTCTTGTCCTCTGTGCTCCCAAGGTGGTGGCATCTAATCTTTCTCAACACATCGCTATCACACTGTAATGTAACTACATGTGTGACTTTGAATTTAGAGCTATATTATATTATAGCTACATATTTAAGTACATTATGAAAGCTAAGAATATGGGTGCTGAAGCTAGACTTCCTCCAGTGCTAGAGAGCCCCGCCCTATTGCCACTTAGTAGCTGCATAATCCTCAACTATTTTCTTACCTCTCCGGTCCCAGTTTGTTAACCTGGAAACAGGAGTAATAGTAGTGCCTCTGCCATAGGGTTGGTGTGAGGATTACAAAAGGTAAAGAATGTGAAGTGCCGGGCTAACAAATGGTGGCCCGTTATTATTACTGATTGTGATGACGTCTCTCCCATTTGAGGATGTGCTCGCTAAGGATGAAGACCAGGTCTTATTTTACTCCCTATTCCCAGTATAGCGCAGAGTGAGTGCTTAATAAATGTTGTCCCAAATGAAGTGATAAAAAAGCTAGATTGCCATAGCATTTGTAAACCCAGGAACATAGGTTAATATATATCTAGCTGACAGACTCCCAGATAAACTAACTTCTTCTATAGAAACAAAAGTATTTTAATGATAAGAAAACGGAAAGGGAAAACTACCACCCATGGAACACATCTCCAGTGTTATGTGCTATGCGGCCATGGCCACCATCCAGGGGATCCTCACAAGGAAGCCCTGCAAGGAAGGGTGGATCCCAGGGTCAAGGTCACACAGCCAACAGGCAGTAAAGTTATAATGAAAACAAGTTGATCAGAGTCAAAGTCTGTGATCTTTCCATGACAACTATGTTCCTTGGGAAAACTCGAGGAAGGTGAGATAAAGGAACTTCTGCTTAATACAGTAAGGAAGGAAATCACTGTGGAAATACAAAGTTATAGCCGAGCCAACCTGCTCATCTTGCCTGAGTTGGGGCCAGCAAGGTAAGAAGAGGGACTCCACACAGCCACAGAGCTAGTTGCCTATATCTTCACATCCAGCCAGGAAGGAATTATCACACACACACACACACACACACACACACACACACACACACACACTTTATAAACAAAGAAATGGAAGACTTGCCCAAGGTCACACAATTAGTGGCAGAGTCAGAACGAAAGCATAAAATTTCCTGATTTCCAACCCCAGGTTCTTTCTACCATAAGTGATGGGCCCACTAAAGTAGTCTTTCAGATACGACCTTAGGAATAAGCACACTCTCTTCATTTTCAATAACAACATAGTGTGTGTTTGGTATTACAATAAATTTCAGTGCTTTGCAGAGCTGTCGCCTTATTTAATGATCAAATCTTCATTCTAGGGAGAATGAGGACCTTGAGGTCCAGAGAATAAAGTAAAAGGCCTGCAGTCCACCGGCCAGAAGTCCTGGGCCCTAGGTGCCCTTCCCTTTGAAGCTGCTCTCAGATTTACTTGGGAGGTGACAGAGCATCAAGAGGCAGCTTGGGGAAGCTGGCCCTTCTGATCGTGACAACCAAATAGCAAAGAGGAGCCACTCTGGGTACTTTCCAAATCCAGGTGTTGTCAAGGCAATGTAACGGATCCCACTTTCAGTCAATAGCAACTTTATGTGGCCATAATCCACCCATCATTGGTTAACAATCAAAGAACCACTCTAGAACACACCTGGGACAATAAATCCTGCTTAACAGGAAGGAACCAGTTGTGAGACTGTCCATGTTCCTTTCAGGTCACCCCATAACGCCTGAACCCTTATTGTTGGGGCCTCATGAGGGGAGTGAGAACTCAAGGACAGCTGGTTCACCGGCCCGGCCAGTCAGCCCTGCCTGGCCTGTCCCATTCTCCTCCTCTCCCCTGTTTCCCTAGCACAGGGGCTCAGACCATGCCTGCTGGGCCTGAGGCTACTTCCTAAGGGCCTTGGGGCATCCCTGAGCATGGGGGCCCCTAGGCTGCTGCTCCCCTTCACCTCAACCAGGGCCACATATCTGAGTATCTGTGGGGAGCAGCAGAATGCAGGGCACCGGCTCTGGAGACAGACCTGGGTTCAAATTTCAGATCAGCTGCCTCCTAGTGGCAGGGCCATGGCTGAGCTACCTGACCTGTGTTCAGTATCCTCCTGCATCACAGGAAGAACAGTGCCCAACTCCCATGCTGCTGTAAGGATAAAATAATACCTCGTATTTGGACTTAGCACAGCACTACAGTTGGTATTAGTTCATTCTACTGTATCTCTCCGCCTTGGTTCCCTGATCATCCTCCAGAGTCCCTACTGAGGCTCCACTCAGACGAGCTTGGTTCCCTGGTGACTGGGCCTGTCTCAGCTGTTGCCTGGTTCCCGTGGATGGCAGCCTCACCTTTCCTCTACTCCTTTGGGCCACCCAGCAGAGTCCAGCCCACAGCCTGGTTTGCCACCCTGGCCTCACAGGCCTCACTCCCTTCTTTTCTTCCCCACAGACTCCTACTCAGGTCCCAGAAGGCATCGTGGCTGATTCCATCCGAACACAACACTCAATTGCTGAATAAGCTCCCCTTCCAGCTAAAATCGTTTTTCCGATACTGAGGCTTTCCTGCTAATGAACTGGCAAAATAATCTTTAGCTCACCTCCAAATGTATACGACTCCATTATAATCAAAAGCCCTAGCTTTCCTCCTTCCCAGCACCAGAGTCCCTCATATGCCTCTTACATTCTTGCCATACTTTACACAGTGCCCTTCAACAACTATGAGACTATCGGTGTCCTACTTTGCAACACTCCCAATGCCCTTCCACCCTCTGCAGGAATAATGAGTGTCAGGCAGTGGGCCAGGACTGTCACCATGTACACAGGAGATCTAATCTACAAGATAAGTAACAGAGTTTTCATTTTGGGATTTTGTAAGTAGAGGTTTCCCTCTACTGCATGGAAACCCGCAAGCCAAGACACCAATCTGCTCAAGAACCAGGCTGGGCAGCCAAGTGCCTGCCAGGGACCAGACAGTCATTAGCCTGATCGTTGACATCAGGAGAATAAGGACAGGGTCTCCACAAGCGCTGGATTCCAACCGCTGGTTTAAATGTCAGGGAGAAGCAGGAAGGTGTTGACATGGAAGGAATTACTTCAACATGCCTTTGATCACCGATGCTCTGTGGTGTTCTAAATGAGAGCGCTGGTTGGAAGCCAAGCTGGGCCGAGTTTTACAAAGAAACTCCTCCTGTGTCATGGAAGGCCAGCTCTATATGCCACTTTTCCTTAAATAAACACTGCCTTCCCTCCCCCTTCATGTCAATGGGAGCAGGTGACCATGGAAGGAGAACTTGGGCTCAGCTCTCCATGGGCTCACAGGGAATGTCAGCCCAGCAGTCCCTTCCTAACCTCTGGCCATCACTCAACTTCAGTCACTTGTGAGAAAACTTCCCTGTTTCCTTAATAAACCTGAGAGGGAGTGCAGGACATCTCTCCATGTGGGAACAGGCTCTACTGTCTCTGCCCCCTAATCTACTTCCCTTGGGGGATATCTCACTAGTCACTGTCCCACAACAACGAACTTGGACAGGAGGGGAGTTTGACCCCCTTTAGTGCTCTGAACCAAGCATGGGCTCCAACACTTTCCTTAGTTCTTCACAACCCAGAGGCAAAGCTTTAAAGGCTTTCTCAATGACCCGAGGGGAGCAGAAGGAAGCAGATAAACCGAAGAAGAGAGACTGAAACTACATAGTTTTGTTTAGAGACTCGCATCTCAGCTTGCCAGGGCTCTTCAGTGTGCCCCCAAGGTGGTGGCAGGCAGTGTCTTCCAGGCCCTAGGAGCGCATCAGGTCCCTGAAGGCTTGGCTCTGAGACCTCACCTATAATCCATAAAGACAGGGCAGCTGTGCTACCACCTCAACAGGACAGCATTGCAGGATATCAGGATATGATCCCATAAACCAACAGTCACAGAGAGATGTGCACAAAAATAGTAGGGTATTTGTTACCCTACAGCAGCACTAACCTCACCCATGTAAAAAACGGGATTACAATAAACCTCTCTGGCCCAGCATTTCCAGCCATGCATGCCCAGGGAATACTTGTAGAAATGTACTGGAGAACACCGACAGGAGCTCACCTACATTCTCATTAATAATGTGGACCAATTATCATTTCAGTGTATAAGACATGGTGACACGGTGACATTAGTCAATGGTGACATTAGTCAATATGTATTATAACACTAAATATACAATAATTAATCTGAGGGACCATTTACTCCTTTGCCTTCACCTTGAATCCAAATAGGATTGATCTCCTTGTTAGTGGTTCACCCGGATACTTTTTAAAGCATTGCCGGTTATCTAACAAAGGGGGAGTCCACACACAGCAGAGGTAAGTCTGACTGCTTTTACTCTGATAAATCTTTCTACCCCAAGCTGTAAGTGCTTCCTAAATATCTAGAAGTTGCTTTAAATGTGTCATACGGGGGGGGGGGGGGAGAAGCAAGAAAAAGAAAAGGCCATTCATTGGTGGGTGGTCTACAGCGATCTTATTTAATACTCATACCATGAGCATCTGCCAACAGCACATGAGGCAGAGTCCTTGTTGAGTTTTACATAGGAGGAACCAGCTATTTTTTAAGATGATCATGTACAGGCTGGAGCCTGGTCACTTGTCCAGGTGTGGAAGGGATTCCCCTGGGGGGAATAGCCTGGATGGTTTCTCAGGTCCTTTCCAATTCCTAACATTTGTTTATTCTTTGGTCTCTAGGCCTCAGGAGTATCTCTGACTTGCTGTGACTAGGCCAAGCCTCTTTCCTTCTCTGGGTCTCAGTTTTCTCATCTATACAGTGGAGACATTTCTCTGCTCAGGATTCTCTCTAGAAGCTCTCTGGAGAAAAAGGGTTATGACAAGACTGCCTACGAGATAGCATTGTGCTATGAGAGGTCATGATCCTGCTCCCCCATGGGGGTGCCCACCCTGTGTGCAGTGAGACTGAGGCTGCCTCCTTCTTTAGGCAGGGACACAGAGTGGGGTCATCCTCATTCTCAAAGTAAGGTGGAAATCAGGGAAACCGGCAGTGTTGCACACAAATCTGGAAAGTGTTAAAAATTGAATGCCTTTAAGCAATAGGCAGGTATTTGTGTTTCTTAAAGGAAAGAAAAATGCTCCTGCTCCACAGAGATCAATCAGTGTTTCTCAGTGAGACCGATACTGCCACCTAGGGAGGGTTTTGGAAATTTTGGGGAGTGCTTTTGGTTGTCACAGTGAATGGAGAGTATTACTGGCATTTGATGGGCAGGGCCTGAATGCCAGACTGCCACGCACTGGGCGGCCCCGCCACACCTTCATAAAGTGAAAGACCTATTTATGTATGACGTAGAGATAGCCTAGACCCCTGCCCCCTGTCACATGCAAACAAAAAGAATTCCCCACATGACTTAAGTTGAGCACCGGCATTTTCTAGGAATGCAACAACCTAAATACAGGGAAAATTATACTTCACCTCCCCCACCCTGGAATTTTATCAAATATTTCAGAAGCACTGCATCGCTGAAGGCACATACATGGCTTATGGGATCTGAGTTACCCATATAACACAGTGTGAGTATATATAAAGAACAGTTTAAAATGCCAAATATTTAGCCCAGCCAGTGTTGCTCAGTGGTTGAGCGTCACCCTATGAACCAGGAGGTCACAGTTCAATTCCTGGTCAGGGCACATGCCCAGGTTGTGGAATTGATCCCCAGTTGGGGTGTGCAGGAGGCAGTCAATCATTGTCTCTCTCTCAACATTGATGTTTCCATCTATCCTCTCTCTCCCTCTCCCTTCTTCTCTGAAATCAATAAAAATATATTTTAAAAAAGAAAAAAAGCCAAATATTTAAAAATATCATATTTATGGTATCATGTATATATGTAGACATATGAGAGAGAATATGAATAATGTTTAATCAAATTGTCCTACTTTCCTTTTACCCAAACCCATTCATTACAGGTAGGTGCAAGCGTCAGGCCACTTCATTACATATTATTATGTAACTGTGCCCCCAGAGCAGTTACTTATTGAAATGCATAAAATTTTGTTATAAAGAACTTTTTCTTATTTTTCTTTTTAAAATAACATTTAGGTGTTGTTGTCTTTTAAAGAACTATGTGTGAAGGTTGATTATATTTCATTCAGGATGGTAAAGAGAATGTCACAAAATATGTTTATAAAAGGCAAGGGCATTGGACTGATCTCCCTATAGCAGTGAGCACACTTAGCACTGGCACAAAAACACTAGGGCTTCTTGGAAATTTGGCTGATTCCCAGGTTGGTGCAGGGAAAATGCGACAAAGCCTGGGGCTTCTTGTTGTGGCAGAACAGAGCGCTCAGCGAGTAACAGGAGCTAATGAGAGGACACTGGGCTCCACTGGACAAATCTAGGAGCATCTGAGCTTCAAATGAAATAAAGGATTATAACTCATTGAATAACATAAGAATCCATGAGTCCACACTAATGTGCATGCACATTCACACAGATAAATAAATTAAAAGGCAAAATTCTTCCTTGCAGTAGAAACTCAACTAACAAATGCAGAAGGAATGGTGATTAATCACCATTTGGCAACCATCACAATAATAACTGATTTAGGCAAGAATCATTAACCAAGGTTAAAACTATATGTAAAAGTTTGAGGAATAACAAGATATTACATAGTCTTAAATACTTAATCATTAGAAAGGGGAAAATGGCAACTCCTCAATGGAAATCTGGCAGACACCAACTTAACCAAATGATTCAACGTAACGTCACCAGTATTGAGACATGTTGACATCATGTGCCCTGAGAAAAACACAACACAGCTTCTGTGCTATTCCTGCCAAAAATGTATATCCTGAACCTAATGAGGAAACCCCAGACAAACCCAAATTGAGGGGCAGTCTGCTAAATACCCTGTGCTCATCAAAAATACCTGTGGCATCAAAATGAAAAAAGACTGAGAAATTCTTCCAGATTAAAGGAGTCTAAAGGGGCAATTGTCAAAATCTGAATAAATTCTGAATATGATTAAATTAGAAAACAGTATTGATCGATGTTAATGTCATAATTTCAATAATTACACTGTGGCTATAAAAGAAAATACTCTTCTATTTAGGAAATTTGCACAGTATGCTTAGGAGTAAAAGGGCATCATGTATGCAAATTATTCTCAAAAAGGAGGGGGGAGCACAAATGTAGCAAAATATTAATATTTGGGGTTGAGTGAAGGGTGTGCACAAAATTTTTTATTATTTTTACAATTTTTCAGTAAGTCTGAAATTATGACAAAACGAAAAATTAAAAGAAAATGGAAAAGAGCCATTAGTTCCAAAATAATAGAAAAGCACTTACTATAACTATTCTAACCAAACCAGTCCTTTTATCCTACTCTTCTAAGCCTTCTAGCAAATGTATGGGGTCAATTTCAGGAGGAGGCAAGAATGGAGGCAGTGCAAGTTTGGGTATGAGGAAAGGACAAGAGAATCATTCATTAATGAAGCCAGAGAATTCAATTACAGCATCTTCCTAAATTCAAATCTCGACTTCATGTCGCCTTTCATTAGAACTCCTCCAAGAAGCAATTACACAGAAAAGAAGTTGAACAAGAAACAGAGTAGGAGAGACTCCTTCATTTCTTTGGAGATGAGGAAAGAAGGTACAGGCAGAGCAATTTTCATAATTTCCCTTTGAAATAGGCACTGATCTCAAGATTGGCTCCACTATCTTCTTATAGAAAATTAGGCATCTCTACTCAAGTGACTAAGGCAACATGATGAAGAACTTTTGCAACATGAAATGAAAGGACAAAAATTGAAGGATTTAAAGATGACCTTTTCTTCACTTTAGAGAGCAGGGTTTTCTTGACCTTTAAAACAGTCTCCCAGAAAAATGTTTACCTCTTTCACTTTTTCACAGCTTGCCTTTAAGGGGAGTGGGGAACATGTTAAAGCAGCAGCCGTCTAATGACAGTACTTATCTCAAAATTCCTCATACAAAATCAGGATTGCATGCAGTAAAATAATAGTTGCCATTTAAAGCGCTAAATGTATTTGGGGCCAAATTAAAGTGTAGAAATGAAACAATAGAGTTCCTACTTTTAAAAGTATTATTGTACTAGCTGCTTATGGGGGGAAGGGGAACCTTAGTGGGAAAATGTTTAAGCCATGATTGATGCCATTCGGTCAAAGAGAAGTCTTAGCTCTTTTCCCTCCTAAAGGATCTATCATCAAATAATGGATGACTAGACTCAAGATTAGATTTTTATTAAAAATTAAAATAAAGCCATTTCCAATAAGCCAGAAACACCCATAATACTTTGTGTAAACAGTCTTAGTGCTAGCTTAAATTTCCATCTAAGACCACAAAACTTCTTTCCATATTCATTCATTTCACACACATGCCTAAGGATCCGCAGATGGAAATGACTCTCCAAGCTCCCTGGGAGCCCCCAGTTTCACAGGGATAGAAGATAAGTAAATGTCCATTCACTGAGGGGATAGAGCATGATTCTCATAGCATCCCTGTGGTGTTACAGGTTTTGAGGAAACTGAGGCTCAGGATAATTAAGTAACTTACCCAGGTACACACTTTATAAGTGATGAAGGAAGGATTTTGACCCAGGTCTTAATGACCCAAGTCCTTGCCTCATTATAACTCAGCCAGAAGCACTGCCACAAAATAGCGTGCTGGGGGTCCTATAATTGAGGGAGAGTCCAGAAGGAGTCCCAGAGGAACTGTCCATGGGTCTGGGCAGCAGGAGAGTAGGAGGTGGAGCAGGAGAGGGGGTATCAGAAAAGGCCTTCATAGATTTGGTGGCATCAACTCTGACACAGGGAAGCTCAGAAAGTTTGTCAGGTGGATAAGCACAAGGGAGCTTGTCCCTGGCAGAGGAGACAGTCAGAGGTGCAAGAACTTGGGCAGATATGAATCTTTCTGAAAGGGCTTTAGAGGAACCAACAGGAAGGATGTCTTGGCTTAGCCAATATTTGCTGGCCTCAGCCAACCACTTCATAGGGCTTGGGACAGAATGTGCAGATACAGCTTCAGTGACCCTCCTGGCGGGGTGAGGTGGAGGTGAGGAGCCAGCCAGCCCTCGTGGGGTTCCAGAAGCAGCTGCAGGGCAGCCTTACCATCAGCGCTTCCCTACTGCCCAAGACTGCACTGACCCAGCATTTACAAGAAGATGATTGATTACATAAGGTCCTTTGTGCTCCAACTAAAACCTTGGCAGCAAAAATCTGTGAAGAATTTTAACTCAAGCAGGGAGCTTTGTGGAAGTCTAGGAAAGCCAAACTCACAGAACCAAAAGGTTAGAAGTGGAAGGAACCTTAGTGATGTTCTACAATCTTTCTTCTTGCAGGGGAAGCACTGAAGCCTGGGCATGGGGGTGTAGATGACTTGGCCAGGGTCCCATACCCAGCTAAGAGGTAGCAGCAGGGTATGACACCAAAAGCACAAGCAACAAAAGCCAACCTCAACAAGTGGGACTACATCAAACTGAAAAGCTTCTGCATAGCAAAAGAAACTATAAACAAATGAAAAGTAAATCTACAGAATGGGAGAAGATATTTGCAAACCATATATCTGGTAAGGGATTAATATGCAATTTATGTAAGGAACTTATACAATTTAATATCAAATAACAATAATAATTTCATTTAAAAATGGGCAGTGGGCCCAAACAGAGAAGACTTACAAATGGCCAACAGGTACGTGAAAAGATGCTCAAAATCACCAATCATCAGAGAAATGCAAATCAAAACCACAATGAGGCCCTAGCTGGTTTGGCTCAATGGATAGAGCATCGGCCTACGGACTGAAGGGTCCCAGGTTCGATTGTGGTCAAGGGCATGTACCTTGGTTGCAGGCACATCCCCAATAGGGGGTATGCAGGAGGCAGCTGATCGATGCTTCTCTCTCACTGATGTTTCTAACTCTCTATCCCTCTCCCTTCCTCTCTGTAAAAAATCAATAAAATATATATTTTTTAAAAAACCACAATGAGATGTCACCTCCCACTTACTGAATGTAAATTGGTAGTCACTATGTAAAACAGTATAAAGTTTCCTCAAAAAATTTAACTAGAAGTGCCATACGATCCAGAATCCCACTTCTGGGTAAGGAAATGGAATCATGATGTCTAAGAGGTCTCTGCGTTCTCAGATTCATTGCAGCATTTTTCACCATAACCAACACATGGAAACACCCTAAGTTCCCATTAACAGATGAATGGATAAAGAAAATATCTCTCTTTCTCCTTCTCTCTCCCTCTCTCTCCTTCTCCTCCCTCTTCCCCCTCCTCTCCTATCTCAGAATATTTATTGAGCCATAAAAAAGGAATCCTGCCATTAGCTTTTTTAAAATACAGTTTTTATTGATTTCAGAGAGGAAGATAGAGTTAGAAAAATCAATGATCAGCTGCTTCCTGCACATCTTCTGCTAGTGATCAAGCCAAAAACCTGGTCATGTGGCCTGATTGAGAATCAAACTCTGATCTCCTGGTTCATAGGTCAATGTTCAACCACTGAGCAACAATGGCCAGGCAATCCTGCCATTTGCAACACATGGCAAACTCATAGAAACAGAGGGTAGAATTGTGGTTGTCAGGGATGAGGGATGAGGGAAATGGGGAGATAGTGGACAAACTTCCAGTTATAAGATAAATAGTTCTGAGAATCTAATACATAGCATGGTGACTATAGTTCACAATACTTAAAACTTGTTTATATACTTGAAAGTTGCTTAAGAAAGTAGATCTTAAATGTCCTTACCACAAAAATATTGTAATTATGTGAGATGATTAATGTGTTCACTAACCTTATTGTGATGATCATTTTGCTATGTATATATGTGCATCCAATCATCATGATGTAAAAATATACAATATTATGTCTCAATTATATCTCAATAAAACCAGGGGAGGGGGGAGGAGGTGGAGGCAGAAGTGGAGCAGGTCTCCTGACCCTGGTTCAGTGTTTCATTTCACAATAAATGATTGCATAGGGCAAGGATACACTGAACCTGTACCCCTAGCACTTGGCACTTAGTAGGTCTCAGGAAATGTTTGAACTGTACTGAGTCAGAGGTCTGAGTGCACTAGCTGTTGTAGATTCATGCGTAACTATGAGCAAGAACCCTTGATTATGAACCAGTCTTCTTATCTGTAAATTAGAGATAATGATAATTCCCCAAATCAAGGGAGGATAACAGAGGCCATGCGTATAAAAAGTACATGGTGAACTGCGAAGCACTACATAGATGCCAGTGTCACTCAGGCTAATTAAAAGGATGTCCTAATGAATAGGACCTAAGCATGCTTTTCCAGAGATGAGCCCCATCTTGAGTTTTGGATGATATTTTTCCAGTAAACAAATTGAGTTGTTAAGCAAGGGACACAAGAACAGCATGATGTATCTAAGCAGGCGGTGAAGTTCTATTTTTGGCAACAAAGGCAATAAAACTTGAAGCAGCCAGGGAGGTGAGACCATGGCTCCTACAGTGTCTCTGCCAGCAGCTTTGAATCATCTGCCTGCTTCTGACAGCTGGAGCCCCCTCACTTCTGTCTTGTCTTCTACTGGTTATACACCAGAACCCTGGCCTCCCGGGCTGCCAGGCTGCAAAAGCAGAAGGCATTCTGGTCTCCCTGATGGCTCCCAAGCTTGCCGTGCACGTGCAGAGCTCTGTGTGGGGTACAGTTTGGTCATCTTTGGGAAAGGTCAGCAGCCCAACCACCATCTCACTGGATGGCATTACTTTGGTACGGTCCTCATGGCCCACGTGTGGCCCACACCCTTTTAAAGTGACAGACTGGGTCAGGCTAATACCCTTGGCCTTGGAGAAGTTAACTTTTGATGGCTAAACTCGTAAGAGAAATTATCTTAAAGCATACATATTAACTTGCAATTCAATCTGGCAAATATACTTGACTTCCCACTACAGCCAGGCACTGTGACAAGCACTAGGGATACAATGACGAGTAAGACTGATCCAGTCACTCTCTGTCCTCGTGGAACTTAGAAGAGAGAAAGATAACTAAACATTAGTCACTAAACAGTGTGATAAACACGAGTACAGCGTACATTGAAGAAAGAAAACCAAAATTCCAGTGGGGCGGGGCAGAGTAGGCTTTACAGAGAAAGTAAAAGATAAGCAGGGGTCAGAATTATTAGCAAAATTGGTCAGGTGACAGAAGGCTGCTCTGGAGTTGGGGGAGGGGCAGGAAGGATAATGACCGGGCGCGCCAGGCAAAAGGAGAGGTCTGGAGCAGAGGCACAGCTGAGTACTTAGAGCAGTTGATTATGCAAGGATCTCAGGGGAAGAGGTGGGAAATTGGATGCTGAGGCTGCAGAGGTGGGCAGCAGCTCTGCAAGGCATGTGTAGGAGTTTAAACTTCACCCTGTAGATGAACTTCGGGTGCCCTGAAGGTCAGTCAGATCAGCATGCTGTCCACATGAAGGAAAATGATGCAAATAAGCAACTCACCGGAGGTTTTTTTGATAAGCATGGGATGAGGACAAGGAACATATGCTTCATATTGCAGCTTTTCTTTCTGCCTGGACTCTGACCCACTTATAAGTAAGTCCACATTTTCCTAGTTTGAAAGCCAATGGAGAACACTGTTCCCTGGGGGGTTTGCAAATAATGTGCTTCATTCAGCCTCAAGGAGCTGAATCAATCAAAGCTAACTAAGGAGGGTAACTGGAGAGGATGGTGGATGGACTCCATGCTCACCTCCATGTTCCCCATGTTCCCTCCAAGAAACTTGAAAGCATTATTGAACAGCTTTTTGGCTTTATTCACTGAAAAATTCTTCTGCTGTGAAATACAAACTCCTTCACCATAATAAATACTGTTTTGATAACAAAACTGTACTTTTCTCAAATACCCAGATGGGAGACCATATGCAAAATAAACTCCAAGGAATTTTTTATTGGCCATCTGCTAAAATTGGAAAGGAAGCCTGCATTCTCTTCTAGTCTTCACAGAAATTTCCACTGAGAATCCTACTTGCTTCCTCCTGGTGCCACCTGCTGATCATATTTGGGAACCAGTTTTGCAAATGTTTATAGCAGAGGAATGTGGATCTTCCCCGTTCTTTAATGAAGCTAATTAATGTCAGAAATATAATACCCACAATGTCAGTTTTTAGAATGTTTCACAGCTACTCAGACCTCTTCCTGTTCCTACCAAGAATCACAAAGCAAAGCCCAAGTACCGCTCTGAGAGCTCATTGCCATGGACCTGGTAAGACAGTTTACTCTCATAATTAAATGCACCATTTCTAATGATGCCTTTGGTTTAACTTTATCAGTCAAAATGTAAATGCACAACCCTTTAATACAGTAATTCCACTTTGAGATGTCCACTTGAAGGAAATGCTGGCACAGATGGAGAAAGATATGAATCTGAGAGAATGCTCAACAGTATTACTTATTAAAACAAGGAATTTGAGAGCTACCTAAATGCCCATCAATAGAGAAGTAATTTTAAAAGTTATGGTGCATCCATATAGTTGATTATATAGCATTGACATGGAAAGATGCCTAAAACATGTTCAGTGGGAAAAAGAGCTAAAAAAGAGAAGTCTGGTAAAATCCCATTTTTAAAGAAAAAAAAGCTATGTGTGTTACAGTTTATAAATAGGAAACAGCTGGAAAAATAGACACTAAAGTGTCCAGTAATTTCTGAGGAGTGGGAATATTTTTTCACTTCTTACATTCCTATATTTGAATTCTTAAACTGGATGTATAATTTTATATTAAAACAAGAGTAATATTAAAAACTAGAATGCCACATGTGTTCTTTTTTAATTCAGATTTGCAGCTAATGAAGCATTTCATCATCGAATACTCACTGGATGCTCACAATCACTCCAAGGTTACAATCATTTCCCCATTTAACAGCTGGAGAAATGGGGCTGAGAGGAGAAGAGACTTAGTTGAGATCCCATGAGGAATAAGTGGATGGTACCAGGGCTTTCCAGTATAATAGGGTTTCCATAGTCTTGTTCTGCATGTGCCAGACCCTGAATCAGCAAATTCTAGATTATTGTCCTTTAAGAGATAAAGAATTCCTCCTTTATATTAGGGAACTATCCAGTTCTAAGTACCTTCAGCATTAATCAAATGCACTGTGACACTTGAGAGTTTAGAATGCTGAAACAGAAAGAGATGGAGCAACTGCCAACCCCCACATCCCCATTTTACCAAAGATAAAGAGTCTATCTGAATGGCTAAACTCAGAAAGCTGACAGTTAAACAACAAGCACTTGCTCAGTTTCCCATCTTTCCCACTAAACTTCCTCCTCCTCTGGGGCTTCCCATCTTGGCAACTGCATCTCCACCAGATTCCTGAAAATATCAACTGTACCTTCCTCTGCATACCCCTCTCTGATCTGTCTCCAAGGCCTGTAGATTCCACCTTTGAAATATCCCTCACATCTGTCCTTCCCTACATAAGACATAATATCTTAATACAACCATTAGCATCTCTTTTGCCTTTATAACACTGTGGGGATTCTAGCCAGGACAATAAGGCAAGAAAAACAAATAAAGGGATGAATGAAAAGCAAGACATAAAACCATCCAATTCTCAGAGAACATGATAGTTTATATAGAAAATCTTATCAAACCTTCAAAATAAGCTACTGGAACTATTAGGAGAGTTTAGCAAGGTTGTAGGATGCGAGATTAATAAATAAAAATCGAATGTATTTCTACGCACTCACAATGAATATCTAGAAGTTGAGAACCAAAAGATTACCCATGTATCAAAAATTTGAAATACTTAGGGATAATTTAACAAAAGATATGAAAGAGCTGTACATTAAAAACAAACAAAATCACTGTTAAAAGAGATTAAAGAAGACCTGGGGTCCAGTGAAGACGGCAGTGTAGGTAAATGTGATACTCAAATCCTCCCACAACTACATCAAAATTACAACTAAACTACAGAAAACTCATCATTCAGAACTGCCTGAAATCTAGCTAAACAGAACTCCTATAACTAAGGATATAAAGAAGAAGGCACACCAGACTGGTAGGAGGGGTGGAGATACCAAAATGCTGGTCCTATACCCACATGTGGCAGATAAAAATCAGGAGGTATATCTCTTTGTAATTAAGTACTCTTACCAATTAAATGCAGTGAATGATTATGGAGTAGATCCTATACCAGAAAAAGAATATTAGTAGGAAAACAGGAAAAATTCAAATAAGGTATATAGATAGTTTACTAATACTATACCAGTGCTAATTTCCCAGTTCAGTACTTGTATAATATATTAATAATAAGGGAAGCTAGATGAAGAGTATATGTGAACTCTTTACTACACATTTGCAACTTTTTTGTAAGTCCAAAATTATTTCAAAACATTTATAAAACTGAAGGCATTTCCAAACAAACAAAAGCTGAGAGAATTTGTCACCAGCGGACCTGCAAGAAAATTCTTTAAGTTGAAGGAAAATAATACCAGATGGAATCCCAGAACTACACAAAGGAATAAAGGATTCTGAAAATGTAAATGTATGGGTGAATACAAAAGACAAATATACACATTTTTCAATTTATTTGTAAGATAACTAGAGGTCTGGTGCAAGAAATTCATGCACAGGTGGGGTCCCTAGGCTTGGCCAGCAACCAGGGCTTGCTGAGGCCATCTTGCCCAGTCCCAATTGGGGCCAGGCCAGCCAAGGCCTGTTAGCCGCTGGCTGGAGCCTGGGAGTCTGCCAGCCAGGGCCTGCTGGACAGGGCCTGCCGGACAAGGGGAGGGACTGCGGGAGGTTTTCCGGCCATAAGAGGTTGTCCATGGGAGCGCACTGACCACCAGAGGGCAGCTCCTGCATTGAGCGTCTGCCTCTGGTGTTCAGTGAACATCATAATGACTGGTCAACTGGTCATTCCAGTCTTTTGGTCATAACAGTCAATATATATATATGGACTTTTCAAAGCAAAAATAATAATGTATTATGAGGTTTATAACACAGAAGTAAAATATAGGATAATAGCATAAAGAAAAAGAGTGGAAGTAGAAATATAATGATGTAAGGTGTTTATATTTTACTTGAAGTAGGAAATACTTAAAGGTAAATGTGGTAAGTTAAAGATGCATTGTAAACCCTAGATTCTAGGGGCAGGAAAAAAACTAAAACCACTTTTAAAAGAAGTATAACTTAGAAGCTTAAAGTGAAGATAAAATAAAACACTAAAAAGATTCAATTAATCCAAACATCTAATCTAACAAAAGAGTAATATGCAAATCAACCCTCACTCAGTTACACCTAAGCCATGCCCACTAGACAAACCATGGCCACCAGACAATCAGAGTGGCTGTATGCAAATTAACCCAGCCAAGGTTGGCGGCTGGTAGTCACGGAGCTAGAACAAACAGGAGGCTTCTGTTTCACCAGTGATGGAGGAAACTGCCTGCCTAGGCTGGCTGTGGCCTTCCACTCAAGGCAACAATGTTTCAATTATAGAAGATAAATAAACCCCAGAAACCTGATTCCAGCCAGTCTCGCTGGGACGTTGGTCAAAGGGAGCTGTGGCCAGCCTGCAAACAGCCATCAGCCCCTCACCCAGGCTGGCCAGGCACGCCAGCAGGTAGACATCCCCCGCGGGGTCCCAGACTGCACAGGCATATGTCCCCCCGAGTGCACAAATTTTTGTGCACTGGGCCCCTGGTATAGTATAAATAGAAAAGAAATAGCAAGATGGCATACTTGAATCCAACCATATTGATGATTACATTAAGTATGAATGGGCTAAACAGACAAATTAAAGGGCAGGGGTTGTTAAATTGAATAAAAGACCATATCCCAATAATACATTGTCAAAAAGGAGCACTCTTTAAAAAATGTAAATAGGTTAACAGTAAAACACTGGTAAAAAGATATACCATGAAAATTCTAAGCCAAAGAAAGCCAGAGATGCTATATTAATATCGAGTAGACTTGAGGACAAGGAAAATTACCTTATAAAAGAGTCAAATCATCAAACTAAGAACAGAACTTAAAAATACATAAAGCAAAAACTGACATAACTAAAATGAGGAGACAGTCCCCAATGAGAGTGGAAATTTCAACATATTCTCTCAATGACTATCAGACAAGCAGGAGTAAATAAGTAAGGGAAACGTGAACAGTACCAAGTACCAATTTGACCTAATTGACATCTGTAGGATGCTATTCCAGCAACTCCAGAGTACATTTTAATTTTAAATGAACATGAAACATTCACCAATACAGACAATATATGGGTCATAAGACAACTTTCAATAAAGTTAAAATGAGCAAGGTAATACTGAATACATACTCTTATGTCAACAATTAAATTAGAAATTAATAACAAGATACTGATAAAATTATTTAAAAGTTAAACAACACATTTCTAAATAACCCACGGGTCAAAGAAATCTCAAGGGAAATTATATAACATTTTGAACTTAATGGTAATGAAAATGTAACATACAAAAATTTCTGAGATGTATCTAAAGCAATGCTTAGAGGAAAATATTGCTTCAATGTTTAAAATCAGTGAACTTAGGTTCCTCTTTAAAATACCTTTTTATTTTAACTTTAAATAAAGAATTAAAATTAAAATAATAAAAAGTAAAATAGCTTTTTATATTAGAAAGAAGAGATAAGTAAACCCAAAAGAAGTAGAGAGAAATAATAAAAATTAGAAATCGATGATATAGAAAATGGACAAATAAGAGAGATAATAATAAAATCATAAATTGGTTTAAGAGCAACAATATTAATAAGCCTTTAGCTAGACTGGTATTTTAAAAAAAAGCAAACACAAATTATCAATCTAAGCAATGAAATAGGGGAGGATCACTACATCTCATGTTTGTTAAAAAATAATAAGGAAATACTATTTTTAAAAATGTTATGTCAATTGATTTGACAATTTAGATGAAATGGACTAGTCCTTTGAAATAAAAATTACCTATATGTATTTTTACAAATAAAAAAACATATTCCCATAAAGAAAGCTCCATGCCTAAATAACTCCAATAGTGAATTACATCAAACATATAAGAAATGATACTAGTATTATATAAAATCTTCAAAAAATAGAAGAAACACTTGCCAAATCATTTAATGAAAATCATTTAGTTTGCCTGATACCAAACTAAACAAAGACATCAAATGCCAGCATTTCTCATGAACAAAGACACAGAAAATCCTAACAAAATGTCAGCAAGTAGAGGTTAGCAGTATATAAAAAAAATAATATATTAGAACCAAATAGGACTTATATCAGGTTAGTTTAACATCTAAAAAATTAATCAGTGTGATTCATCATATTACCAAAATAAAGAAAAAAACCATATCATCTTCATAGCTACATAAAATTAAGCACCCATTCATGATGTAAACTATAGAAGACATCGTCATCAAGTTAATAAAGGGCATCTTGAACAACCTCCAGTTAATAGTAACATCATATGTAACTGTGAAAGGCTGTATGCTTCCCCCAAAGACTGGGAACAAGGCAAGGATGTCTACTCTAATCACTTCTGTTCAACATTTTATAGAGGTTCTATCCCAGTGCAGTTTAACAAGAAAAAGAAATAAAAGGCACATAGATTACAAAGGAAGAAATAACATTTGTTCACAAGTGAATTAATTGTATACATAGAAAATCCTAATAAATCTACAAAAAGGGACTTCTAGAATTAATAAGAGAATCAAGCAAGGTCATATGATACAAGTTCAAAATTTAAAAAGCCAATTGGAGGTTTATAACTAGCAACAAACAATTGAAAAATGAAATTCAAAAATATCATTTACAATAATATAAAAAATAAAAACTTGTAGGGAAAACTATAAAACATTGCTGAGATAAATTAAGGAAGATATAAATAAAGGAAGGGAGAGTGGGAAGAGAGTAGCCAAAGAACTTGTATGCATATATGTTAAAATAAGCAAGATGCATTGTAATATAACCAATGGACAGACAATAGATTGGTGAAGGCCTGGGGAGGGAGTGGGAATAGGGTACAGAGGTCAATGGGTTTGGCTGGTTTGGCTCACTGGATAGAGTGTGGACTTGCAGATTGAGGGGTCTGGGTTTGATTCTGGTCAAGGACACATGCCCAGGTTTCAAGCTCTACCCCCAGCAGGGAGCACGCAGGAGGCAGCAGATCAATGATTCTCTCTTGTCATCGATGTTTCTATCTTTCTCTCTCCCTTTCCCTTCCTCTCTAAAATTAATAAAAATATATTTTAAATTTTTAAAAAATAAAAAGTCATGTATCTAACTCAGCATTGTTAATATGTCCACTTCTCCAAACTGAGCTGTAGATTCAAAGTCCTAGCAGGCTTCTTTGTCCTAGAAATGGGACAAACTGATTATAAAATTGACCCAGAGATGCAAAAGACCAAAAGTAGCCAAAATAATTCTGAAGATAAACCAAGTGGGAAGACTGGCACTACCCGATAAAACTGACTATAAAACCACAGCTTTCTTAGCTAAGAATAAACATAAAGATGAATGGAACAAAGTAGAGTCCAGAAACAGACCAAAACATATATGGCCAATTGGCTTTCAACGAAATATTTCATGCTCAAACATACTGCTTCAATATGGAATAGGTGATCTGAAAACTGATTATGGAACAAATTGACACTTTAAAAGGTCCCCCCGCCACTCAGTTTGTCAGACCTACTCCCTGGCCTTGAAGTGGAGCCTGACCTCCCACATTTCATATCCTGGGACCACACCTCCAGGATTCACTCAAATAGTCGCAGTCCTCTTATGGGCTCAGCCATCTGCTCCAGCTCTGTCGCTCTGTCTCCCTGGCTTCCCAAACCCTGATCCCCAGATACAGCTCCAAATATCAGTATCCGGAGTGTCTCCTCATGTCAGGACCCACTTCTTCCATTTACCTACCTGTCACCCTACCTGTTCAACTCTGCAATCTGCCGCGTTGTGTATTGTTAGACACTCCCTTGGCCAGTCTCAGATCCCTGAGGACCTCTGACCCCAGCTCCCAGCACACAGGACCCAGGACACAGTCACAACCACAGTATGATTCAAGGCCATGGGACGGAGTGCCATCTACCTGAGCAGAAAAGAGCTGGAACTCGTCAGGCAGAATCCAAGAGCGAGGGTAGAAGTTGTACTCCTCAGGAAAGAGATTCTGCATAATTCTCACTGCTCTGCTCAGAGTAATTTTACGCACCATCTCCGTCATGCCTGGGGAGGAGAGAAGCTGTGAGGTTTTAACAACAGTGGGCCACTAGCTATAAAACAGCCATTGTTTGGAACTTTTGAAATCACCCACCCGACACAATCACTTTTCAGACTGGATTAAAAAAAAGGTATGAGTTGTTGCCCACGGCGGTGACGCATGGTTTGTTAAGACCTACCCAATTAATGAAAAATTTGAGGTGCTAGGTGAATTTTTTTCTTTATAAAAATGAAACATCAATTCAAAGGAATGAGTTTCCACCTAGCTTATTACTCCATTCTTTGTCAGTCCCCTAGATAATGAATAAAAAGCAGTTATAGCTTACATTTAAAACTTAATAACTTTTTAAAATTTGGGGCCACCATACATATTTCTGGGATTCCTTCCATCTTATACCCTAGAGAATAGTATTAGTAGACTGTGCTTACGTCATGAAAAGCTTAAATTGTTTTTTAAATCTTTTACGAGTATTAAATGTATAAAATAAAAGTATATATACCTTTCAGCATAAAATCTATCTTCCTGACATAAGGACAGGGACTGGAGAAGATATCACAGCATAATTATAGTTTAAGGGGGAAATGGAATCCAGAGGAGTTCTTCAGTTCTAAGTATTGATGCGGACATTGACTAGATCTCACTAATTTATCCAGAGGAAAATGAAATACCTCACTTAGAAAACATTTGAAAAGAATGGCGGACTTTTTTCTTTTTCACATTCTTAGTAACACTGACAAGAGAAGTGAGTGTTTACCCTGGCAAATTTTAAGCAAATTATTTTCTATTTTGGCATGCTTATTTCTCAAAGCAAATATTACTGCTAAAAATGGAGGCTAAAAATGGCCTTCACACCCTAGCCTGTTTGTCTCAGTGGATAGAGTGTCGGCCCGAAGGGTCCCCTGGGTTGGATTCCCATCAAAGATACATACCTTGGTTGCAGGCTTGATCCTGGCCTTGGTGGGGCACGTGCAGGAGGCAACCAATCGATGTGTTTCTCTTAGATTGATGTTTCTCTCCCCCTGCTTTCCACTCTCTCTAAAAATCAATGAGAAAATATCCTCTGGTGAGTATTAACAGCAACAACAAAAAAATTATCTTCACCCTGAGAAAGATACACAGTCCCATTGCTGACACTAGAATATTGCTGAGCAAAGTATTTTGTTGTGTTTTTTTAAATCCTTGACTGGAATTGAACCTAGGATCCTTCAGTCTGCAGGCCAATGCTCTATCCACTGAGCCAAACCAGCTAGGGCTGAGCAAAGTTATTTTTAATAGGGAGTACCAAGTTTCATGTTAGCTTGGCATGTCCGAATTATCACACCTTCCAAGAGGGCATAATCAGATTGAACGAGGTTTCTCTAAATTGCCAAGTGCAGGAAGCAAAGGGTAAACACTTGAGAATGAAGGTTTTAATAACCTACTTCTTGCTTCCCTCAGCATATTAAAAAGAGAGAAAAACCTAAAATTTGCAGTTTCAACATGTCAATGCCTAGGTTCTTAGTTCTTGTTTAGAAGGATATAGAGAAGGATTAAGCAAGAAATAAAGGGGCTTAAAAAGTTCTAATAAACTGTGCTCTCATGTGGACTCTTTGATATAAAATAAAATACAATAAAATACAATAAAATAAAATACAATAAAATAAAATAAAACTCACTGAGGACACTGTCCTGAGCTTCCCAAGAAATATGCATGAGTTTGGAAAATCAAAACTATTTCTCTTTATTCCCTTATGAAATTTTGAGTTATAAACACTGGAGCTGAATACAGGGGACACAAAAAAATTGTCCATTTTCTTGGGAACTCTTCACTCATGTCTGACAAAGGTTTCTGTTAGTATTAAACTAAACCCTCAGAACGCACTGTGGCACAGCACCTTACATCACACAGATGCTGTCCTGACCAGAATGTGGTGGTATGCTCCACCTGAGGGCACTGTAACCAGGAAAGTTTCAGAAACCCTTCAGCAGGTCAGAAGGACACACACAACGCAGACAGAGTGCTGTGAGAACAGGAACGCCATTTGAATGTTCCAGAAAAGTTTTATTGAAACTGAGGTCCATCAAGTAGAGTCAATATTCATTTTCAATCTGCAGTGACTCCTTCTGTGCTGCGGATCGGAGGTCCGTACGCTAGCTGAGGATCTGTTTCCGAGTTTTACCTTTGTGCCTGTCTCTCAGGTAGTTCTCCACTGAAAACCATCAACTTCAGAAGCAGTCCTGCCAACCAATGGCTACTTTTCTCAGACTTTGCTGGCCTGCTGGCTGTAGACAGCTGAGCCCTAACCCCGCCATACACTTGTCTCCAAGCAGGCACCTGTGTAGACCTCTCTCAGTCCACTGACCACCAAAGCCTTTGTTCCACTACCATATCTTGGCTGTGATGCCACACAGTGCTGCCAGGGAGAAGGTCTCCACCCTTCACTTGAGCCCATGAGGATGTTGCTAGCATCCCTACCCTCTGGCAGTGGCTCAGAAACAGATGTGAGGCATGCCATCTTCTCTCAGTAAGAAGCTGGCAAGAGTAGCCAGGCCTTCTAGCTGAGCCAGAGCCCATGTTCCCAGAGTAAATGTGTGAATATGGGGGTCACTGATAGAATCTGCCTCCCTTTTGTAAGCAGCTACAGCGCCTGACCCAATCTGTGACCCCTGCCCTCCGCTTTGGGACCCATTCTGACCCGACGTGGAGCCTAAGTCTAACTATCAGTTCCCAAGACTAGGAACAAGGCACTCTTTGACCCCAACTTTGTAGTCCAATTAAAGAAGGAGGAGTTCAACTGCTTTTCTGGGGTTCCATTGCTTTTCCTCAATTTTTAGAAACCTGTTTTGTTCCTGGTACCTGAGCAATGCCTTTGCCTTGTTCTCTCCAATGTTTTTTTTCTGTCCCCCCTAGCCTACTCTGCAAGGCCTGGGGTCCTCCTATCTGTGACTTCTCAGGGCCTACTAACAGGTTCTTTTGAGGCTGACGGGGTACCTGGGTTTCTCATCGAAATCTCTCCCAAGATGTTCCTGTCTGGGCAGTTCCCCTATTGACTGGGAAACCCGCAAACGCAGTTTGGAGCTTCTCACACCAAGATTTTGCCTCCTGCCACTCCCTGCCCCCGCCCAGGTTCTTCTTTTTGCAGCAAAGTCCCAAGACCTGATGGATCTCTTCCCGCGTAGAGTTACCCAAGAGTGTAACAGCTTTGCCCAATTTAAAAAACAAAAACAAGAAACAAGAACAAAATAAAATCTGAGCTGCGCTGGAAGCATTATTCAACCCAAATATCTATTATAACAGAAACACAAACCAGCTGTCAAACAACAAACAGTCCATTCAGATCCACCCTCTTCCCTCCATTAGCATCCCTATTGATAAGTTCACTTTGGATGCTGCAGCAGCCTCTTAGCTCTCTCTCCATTTCCTCTCTCAGCTTCCACCCACCTCCAATGCACCCCTTGGGATGATCCTTCTGAAATCCAAACTGGCCCATATCACTCTGTGGCTTAAAATTCCTCAGTGGCTTCCCATGCCCTTTTGTCCCTGCCTAGCACCACTCCACTGCCCCTATTACATGTGACCCTTGCTAACCATCATGGACCACTTCCCCTGGCTGAGTGAGCAGTGAGTTCTAAGCAGTCTATGTCTTTGCACCGGCTCTGCTCCCTTGCTTTACATGAGGTTCAGGCCCATCCATCCCAGCTCACATGTCAATCCTCCTCTCCAGGATCTCTCACCCCACCTATCCCAAACAAATCTGGGTGAGGGCAAGTGTCCTCACTCCAAACCCCCACAGCACCCCAAGTTTCCTCTAACATAGCTCATATTTGGTGTCGCACTTCCCTCTCCGCATGTCTTTCTCCTTGTTCTTGAGTTCCCAGCCCAGTCCAGTGCTTGCCAGATGGCTTCCCCCATGGATTCCTCGGTGGAGCCCCTTCCCTAGTCCCCTCCTCAGGGTTGGCTCTCAGGCACCACCGCCATGTGCTGTCAACATCTCAAACCCTGAAACTCATCAAAAGACTTGTTTGTGAGTTAAGAATTGAGAGTTTCAGGCTTTATTAAAGCATGTTGTTTTTATAGGAAGTCTTAATTCATCAGTTAACATATAATAACAAACCTTGAGGAGAATTGCCCATAGAAAAGTGGCTAAAATCTAATGTGCTGACACAAACAAAATAAATTACTCCCATATGCATCTCCAAAAGTTTTGCTTGTTCAGTGTGGGAAGTGTTTATACTTGCCAGGCACGTCCACTAGGACTTACTATAAGTAACATACAATGCATACAAAGTGTACTTGTTAAATAATGGGCTACATCAGAGACAGAAGATAAGCTTGGACATAAATTGGAGCCAAAGCACGGACTGCTCAGTGATCACCCATTGCTGAGGACTGCCGTCTTTCTCAGAGTGGAGGTTGTGGCCACCCTGTCCCTCTGCCTAGAGGTTCAAGGTCCTACTTTGTCATTAGAACTCATTAATTGCTGTTAGTAAAGTGGAAAATCATATGTGCTAATCACCAGCAGGTGGAATATAGGAGGGGACAAACTTGCTTCTTTGAGATGAATATCCTTTTATCACCTTTAATGAAGCCAGGCCTTTGGCAGTATTTTTTTCTCTGTATTTCTAATTTGTGTTCTAAATGGAAGGTCACAGCTCCTACCTTTTTCCTTCTCTCTAGATGAGGCGTGAGCAGATCAGAAATGTAAATGAAGCCTCACTTATGATTCAGGTCTTAGGAACTCTGTCCTCATACAAAATTGTTCTCTTTCAGATTATGTCCTCCTAATATCCCAGTAAGTCCTTTAGTAGCACCAAAAAGTCACCTTTTTTGCCCTAGCCAGTTTGGCTCAGTGAATAGAGAGTTGGCCTACAGACTGAAGGTGCCGGGTTTTATTCTGGTCAAGGTCATGTACCTTGGTCCCCGGTCTTGGTCAGGGCTCGTGGGGGAGGCAATCAGTTGATGTATCTCTCTCATATACATGTCTCTCTCTCTCTCCCTCTCTCTCTCTCTCTCTCTCTCTCTCTCTCTCTCTCTCTCTCTCTCTCTCTCTCTTTCCCCTTTCCTCCCTCCCTCTCTCTCTCCCTTCCTCTCTCCCGCCCTCTCTAAAAGATCAATGGAAACATATCCTCGGGTGAGGATTAACAACAACAAAAGTCACCTTTTCTGCGCAGTAAGAGAGAAAGCAATAACTATTCCATTAGACCGTGTGCAAGAAACCTGAATGCAAGCATCATTCTTGTTCTGTAACAAAATCCTCTCTCCTTCTCTAAGGACAAATTTGACCTCAGGTTAAATTTTCTAACTCTGTTCCCCTAGAAATCAATAAAGGTGGAGGGTTAGCTGTGTCGCTAGACAACAAAGGATGGCAAATTGCATAGATACCAGGTAGGAAGCCAGGACTTCAGGCTTTCCTGAGAGTGGTGATGCTTGTCACTTAGCATGATGCTGGCAGGAACCCTGGAAGCTATGCTGTGGAGTAGCTACATGAGATCCTGGGTCCTAGGAGCCATCTAAGTCAAGACAGATTCCCATCCACCAATGAGGGTCTTGTCTCCTTGCACCTGAGCTTTCACTCGAGGGACCAGACACTAGCCCCTGAAACCCTTGCAAAGACTCTGCTGGAGAGACATGCTCAGTACTGACTGACCTGCTGGCAAGCTGTGTGTCCTGACCTCTATCCTTCACCATGAATCTGAGCCATGTGTGGCGTGGGGCAGCTTGCATGCTCAGTTGAAAAGCCCCTAGTGGACAAGGCCCAACCAGCCAGTGTATAATGTATGGATACTGGGTTTTCTGAGAGGTGTTTTCCTACAGATGTGGCATGTACTGCCAAAGGGAAAAAGCAAATTGATTCTCCTTTTCAAAAGAAGCAAAGCCCAGCCAGTGTGACTCAGTGGTTAACCATCAACCTATGAACCAGGATGTCTCGGTTCGATTCCCAGTCAGAACACATCTGGGTTGTGGGCTCGATCCCAGGAGGGGATGTGCAGGAGGCAGCCGAGCAATGACTCTCTCTAATCATTTGTGCTTCTCTTTTTCTCTCTCTCTCTCTCTCTCTCTCTTTCTCTCCCTCTCCCTTCCTTTCTGAAATCAATTTAAAAATATATTTAAAGCAGAGAATTTCTTTAATAAAAATAAGTAAATAGATAAAATAAGCATAAATAATATAACACTGAGAGAAAACACCTTATATTCAGGCAACTACACTCTGACTGCAATTATGTCAAAATGATACATAAACATGGTTAAGGTTTGGGAGGAAATACAGAAATATCCACATTGTGGTTTTGTTAAAGGAGGTGATGATTTTTTTAAAAACGATTTTTATTATTAGACTAGGGGCCCGGTGCACAAAAATTTGTGCACTCGGGGTGGAGGGAGTCCCTCAGCCCGGCCTGCGTCCTCTCACAGTCTGGGACCCCTCAGTGGATGTCCTATGATGGCCCCAGTCTGCCAGGCGCCTTCTGTGTGTGTGTGTGTGTGTGGCCACTGGGGACCTGCCCCCAGCCGCATCTGAGGCTCGGAGCAGTCCTCCTGTGTGTGTCTACCTGCCGGGGGCCTGCCCCAGGCACACCGTGGAGGCTTGGAGCAGGCACCCCCTCTATGATGATCTCTCAGATTCTTGCCCTCCCCTGCATGTTGTTTTCTTTTTTGAGCTGTGACCAGGGCTGGGTGCGGCCTGCCTCCCAAGCTTGCCTACTGCCCATCTTCCTCCAGCCACCAGAAAGCAGGGAAAACCCCGCCTCGTGGTCAGGCCAGCCTTTTCCTGCTCCCTGATCCCCAGAAGGGACCTGGGAAGCCACCAAGCAGGCCGCCAACTCTTTCCCATTCACCCATCCCCTGCTGCCTTCCTTTCCCACTTCCCGGTGCCGCCAAGGGGCCTGGGGAGCTGCCAAGCAGGAC
>PVJC01000034.1:0-19329 GCA_004026665.1 Murina feae
CCGCCGCCGCCGCCGCCGCCGCCGCCCAGCCCGGGAGCTGCGTGAGCCGGCCGGCCGGCCCGGCGCCCCCCACCCGCCCAGCCCGGCCCAGCCCCGGGGACCAGCCGGCCGGGGTTCGCTCCCGCGGGGAGGGGAGTTTCGGGGGTACCGGGCGGGGGAGTCTCGAGCCAGAGGGGAGGGGCGGCGGGTTTTCATGTGCCCAGCATGAGCTCCTACTTCGTCAACCCCCTGTTCTCCAAATACAAAGGCGGCGAGTCCCTGGAGCCGGCCTATTACGACTGCCGGTTCCCCCAGAGCGTGGGCAGGAGCCATGCGCTGGTGTACGGGCCCGGCGGCTCGGCGCCCGGCTTCCAGCACGCCTCGCACCACGTCCAAGACTTCTTCCACCACGGCACCTCGGGCATCTCCAACTCGGGCTACCAGCAGAACCCGTGCTCGCTGAGCTGCCACGGAGACGCCTCCAAATTCTATGGCTACGAGGCGCTCCCCAGACAGTCCCTTTATGGGGCTCAGCAAGAGGCGAGCGTGGTGCAATATCCCGACTGTAAATCCTCCGCCAACACTAACAGTAGCGAAGGACAAGGCCACTTAAATCAAAACTCGTCTCCCAGCCTCATGTTTCCATGGATGAGACCCCACGGTGAGAAGCCTTTTCTCTTTCCCCCTCGGTCTCCCGCGCTCCGGGGTCTCCCCCCTCCCTCGCCTGCTTTTTGTCTGTCCTGGCTTTCCCTCCTGGCTTTGGGGTCTCCCGGGCCCCACCTAGGTGCCTGAGTGAGTTTCTGGAGGTCGGGAGGTTCAGCTGGGGGTGAGGCACGGGGCTTGCCTGGATATTGGGCGGACTGGGGTTAAGGGGGAAAGGCGGTGTCTGGGTGCAGTGCAAAGGGTTAAAAATCGTTTTCTCACCTCTGTCTGTCTGAATGTCTGTCTCTCCCTCTTACCATCTCTAAGATCAAAGTTGGTGAGGTGGCTGGGAAGGGGCCTGAGGACCCTGAGGTTAGTAGCCTTTGGAGCAAATCAGGGTCTCCATAAGGCACAGAGCTTTAGTCCAGGACAGTGGCCAGGCTTTCTTGGGGTGAAGAGAGACCCCTGTTTCCCTCCCCTGACTGGGCCAGAGGGTGGTAAGACCCCAAGAACAGGTGCTCTGGCTCTCTGGGGGCACCCACTGCCTTCTGTCAGAGAGCTGGCCTTAGGGCCACTACCCCAACTTTGCTGTACTTCCCTCCATTGCAGAGAAGAGAGGAAGCCAGAGAGAGAAAAGAGCGCTCTAAAGAGGGACCATACAGATTAGAGGGCTCTGAGGTCCTGGAGAGCCTAGCCAACCTACCCCCGGGCAAAGGCTAGCTGAACCTCCTGGAGACCCTAAGAGTCATGTGCCCCTCAAAGGGTGGCCCCTCCTGGCCCAATTTCGAAGTAAAAGGGGAAGCAAAAAAGCGACAGGTTCCAGCGGGGATGGCCCGTGATTTATTTGCTGGTCTCCAGTTAGCAATCAGGCCAAGCAGTGACACATTCCAGGAGATCAATTATTTTCCTTCCTGGCAAAGCATTAGAGAGATTTGACGAGGAGACAGTGAGTATAGCCCCTCTTCTGTACCCCCAGACCTTTTTCCTTTTTGGGGGAAACGGACTGTCCCCAGCCCTACTCACCAAATGCCACTCTGCACTTGTAAACAAAGCTGCAAGGGCCCTTTTCCTGGGACTGCAGGCCCGGGAGTACCCTGCAGTGACCCCCCCCCCCCCCGCACCCCTGCCATCCCCCAGGTTCCAGACAGACCCCCATCCAGCCCCCACCTCACCCACCTCCCAAGGTGAAGCAAACCAAAACAAGCTCCCAAACTTTCCTGCCCTTGCCTGTTCTGAGGGAGGAAGGGGAACTGGGAGGTCGGAAAGAGGACTTTAGGGGAGGAAGAATGGCAGGGGAAAGCTGAGCCCCCACCCAAACATAACAAGACTGGGATTCTGTTCTGTCCAGCTCCCGGGCGGCGCAGCGGAAGGCAAACTTACAGCCGGTATCAGACCTTGGAACTAGAAAAGGAGTTTCTCTTTAATCCTTATTTGACACGAAAGCGCCGGATTGAAGTCTCTCACGCCCTGGGACTGACTGAGAGGCAAGTGAAGATCTGGTTCCAAAACCGGAGGATGAAGTGGAAAAAGGAGAACAACAAGGATAAACTGCCCGGAGCCCGAGATGAGGAGAAGGTGGAGGAGGAAGGGAATGAGGAAGAGGAGAAAGAAGAGGAGGAAAAGGAAGAAAACAAGGACTAAGCAAAAAAGAGAGCCCCCCCCCCCTTAGCAACTCCCTTGAAGTTTCGTTTTATGGTAGCGGATAAATTGAGAAGTTTACGACTGTCATTTGCTTTTATAGAGAATAGAATGACACTCACAACTCTAACTACCTGTCAGATACTTGCAGTTCTGGTTTTATTACCTTTGGACTTCCCCCATCTTTATTTGTTGGGGGGCTGGAGGGGGAGGCTGAGACAGCGAAAAGTTCCGAGTCTCTGTCTCAGTCGTTGCCCCGACACACACACTTGTCCCTACCCCCACCCCTCGCAGACCAGCCGGGATTGTAAGGTCTGAGACCTGCCCTCTTTGCCCCCTCTCTCGCCCCTTCTTGCCACACTCCCACCTCCTTGCTCCTGTGGTATTTATTTTAGAGAGGAGCCCCCCTTAAAATGAAGAAGACTCATGACTTTGTGTTTATGCTAGGATTAGATTATTAGATTTACTTCTTTCCAAAGGAAAGGAAAGAAAAGAATGAAGGAAGGAAAGGAAAAGGGGAAATGTTTAAAGAAATAAAAAGGTGATAGCAAGAATATTGCTTCTCTCTTTCTGGGCTCCCCTCCCCCTATTAGAAAGACCACCCTCCACCCCCACCCTTTCCAGAGGGTAGACAGGAACCTGCAGTTGCTGAAAATCCTACCTAGTCATCCCATGGTCACTCAGGCCCATGCCTCCCCCCCTTCTCTGTCTGATTTCTGTTGTTGGGCCTAGCTTCCCTGAGCTGCATTAGTGTTAGTGCTCAGAAATCACCATAATCATGAAAATAATACTGATAATAATACTGATAATAATAATACTGATAATAATAATAATAATAATAATAATACTGATATCTTTAACATACTACCTAAAGGGAACCTGCAATAATCTTGAAAAATAAAAAAGAGAAAATTTTAGAAATCCTAATATGGGAGAAAAAAAGAGAAAAATTTTAAAATGAAAAAAAAAAAACACAACAACCTCCAACGTATTTTATCACTACCTATAGAAAGAAATCCTGCTTTGAGAGTATTCGTAATGCGGTTTTGTTGTCGTTTGTTGCTGCTTATTTCACTAAGAAAACCCAACAACTGAGACTGCCTAGCTCGCCGGTCCTGTGCGCTTTTATTGTGCTTCTAACCCCAGTAGAGTAGAACTAAATTGCACTGAATGTATAGTTAACTCTGTCTTGAATTCTCTGTTTATGCAATGTGCTCGAAAGGAAAAAAAAAACGTTAAAAATATATCTATAATAATAATTTTTGGTCATTTGTCTTTACGTCCAGCTATGAATGTAGATTTTGTGTCCCGGCAGCCCTGTTCCTGGTCCAAGTACTTTGTATTGTATACGTGAGTCATAATAAAAATTTTAAAAAAGGAGAAAAATATGTGAATCTGGAAGGACTTGTTTCTTTCTCCAAAACCCCCTCCCCATGACCTGTCCTCCGTCCCCTCCTCGTCCTTTTCCCTTAACACTCTGGAAGAGGTCTCCTCCACTGACCTGGCTTTGGGGGTGAAGGGGGGGGGACTCATGACTCGTGTAGAGTTGAGAGGGCAGGCTGGGCTGGGAGGGCAGGTGGAAGGAGGGAGACGAAGAGGAGGAGGAAGAGCACCTTGGCTCCAAACAAAGTGGGTTTCTGGATGCCAGGATCCCAATGGGGAGAAAGCACCTCCCCTTTATCCACCTTATTCCTCCTCAGCCCTGGGCTGGGCCCAGACAAAGAATCTGCCCCATGACCTTCCCAAAGCTAGGCCTTTTACTTCCAGGGCTGGGGCTGAGGATGAGGCAATGAGGTCCTTTCACATTTCCCTCACCGCCAACCCTGGGCAGCCAGCACCCACCATTAGAACAGTGAACACGATGGGAAAAATATGAGGCTCAAGGCAGCCTGGGGGACTTGGCTGGAAGATGCCTGAGGATGAGGAGGCTTATGCCTGGGGGGAAAGCGAGAAGAAGGGGAAAGTGAGTGGGCTGGTACCAAGCAGAGTGGGTCCACATTCTGAAATTCACATTCAGTCAGCACAGACCATCACTCACTTAACCCACTTGCTCCTACTCCAGCCTCTGTTCTAGCTGTTTCATGCCCAGTCCAGGCTTCACCTTGGCATTTGGACAGCGTGCCCTACCCTGCCCTGCCCTCATAGTGCAGGCCATTGGCCTGGGGAGAAGGGACAGGCCTGCTGAGTGGACAGTCCCTCTTCTCCAGCCACAGTAGGGTAAGGAGAGTCTTCATTGGACTCCTCATTCTCCAAAATGAAGGGTCAAAGGCTAAGGGACTCAGGGGGGCAAAGCGGTCTCTCACTCTTCCCTGGGGGGGGGGTGTCTTAGAGAAATCTGTTTATACCAATAAGATTCTGGTCAAATAATACCAAATTCCTGAGATACAAGTCATCTGGCTCTGTCAGGAGAGGGGGAAAGGGGAGGGGATGAGATCTGGTCTTAAAAACCAGATCCCCAAAGACTGAAACATTTTGAGGCCAGATATCTCTCTCTCTCTCTCTCTCTCTCTCTCTCTCTCTCTCTCTCTCTCTCTCTCTCTCTCTTCCCAGACTTAGGCCCAGGCCAACTCTTGTTTTGTGTAATTCCACCCCGTCTGTGTCCTGGCTCCCACGCAAAGTGATCTTTCCTGAAAATAGGATTGAGTCGGGATCGTGAATAGGGAACTACTGCAGCCTGAGAGAGGGTGCGAGAGAGGGTGCCGATTGAAAGCCCATGCTGGGGGCACCAGGGAACAGCTTGGAGCAGCTCTAGGGGAAATCCTTCGGAACCTGGGGTCCCTACGGAGGGCTACAGAGCCAGCCAGGTAACCGGGTTTGCTTCGCGAGACACCCGCTACCCTCCAGGACAGTCCTAAAAGACAGCATTTAGCTCCCACCGCAGGCCTTCCCACGCGCGGCGCACCTTCTGCAGGCTCCCAGGGCTGGCGGAGGGCTTTCCTCTTTGAATGTGGAATTATGAAGCTATTAATAAATATGGCTGGTCCAGAGGTGAATGGGTTGAATCCTACACTAAGTGGCTCAGAAGGGTCTCACCTCGTTTTCCCCAAATGTCCCATTCATCCCTGGCCCAGCTCAGCGATGCCCGTGGCCCCGAGCCGGCGTCGGAGGGCGGGGTGCATCCGGAGCGGGTGTCGCCTGAGACGCGGGACAGACCTAGAGAGCTCGAGCCGCCCCCTCTTGCAGCACCCACTCCTCCACCCCTTCCGCCTCCGTTTTCTCGTTTGGAGAGAAAAGGAGGTAAAACCCGTTTTATGGGGGAATTTAATTGCGAGCAGGATGCGCTCTTTTTAGAAACGCGTCTCCAGAACGCTCCCGCCGTCCCATTACGGGAATGGGGACCATTCGGCGGCGGCAGTTAGAACTCTCTCCCATTCTTTACTTTTTTATTAGCCAATCAAAGTGGCTTCCGAAAGCGATTTGTGATTTGTGAAAAATACTATCTTTCAAAATGCTGAGTTGAAGCATCTCCCTCATTTCGCCTTGAATTTATTATTCTAATCTCCACCGTAGAGACGGGATCATGCAGCTATTAAGTTGGGGGGCAAATTCGTTTCTCTGGATTTAAAAATAATTCCTCATCGTGTTCTCTCTCTCCCACGTCATTGCCGAAGCCAGGGGAGGTGCAGGCCTACAGGGAACGGGGTAGGAGGGAGGGGAAGGGGGTGCTGAACGCTCCAACCGGCTCCTTGGTGGACCTCCGGACGGGAGAGTGCATTGTCCTCTCCATCCTCATCTTTTCCAAATGAGATGCCCAGTGGCCGGGAGCCGGCGGGTGAAGCCACCCGCCCCAATTAGAGCGAACTGGGGACAGGTTGTGCCACAGACGAGAAGTAACATTTCCGGCGAGCAGCCGCAGCGCTGTCCCATTCTCCCTGTGGCCCATTGTGAAGAGCTGGGCCAGCGCTTCCTTGTTGTAATTTTTAACTACCTGTTATAAAATTTATGGGTGCGTTTGTAAAAGAAACGAGGTCCCTGCATCCGGCGGAGGGAACTGCTTCACTTCTGTGGAGGAAGCTGGGGAGGGGGGGAGGGACCCCTGTTGGCTGGGGTAGGGCACCCAGCCCTGGCAGTCCCCAAGCCAACTCCGCGTGGGTCCAAGGGGAGCGCTTCTGGGCCTTCAGTCTCCAGCTGTGGGAAGTGGCTGGGCTGGGACTGATGAGAACTAGTCTCTATGGGGGCTATATTCTGGGGTCCCCCACACTGGATACGTGGCCAGAATTTGGGGTCTGGAGAAGGGTGGGGGTGCCTCGGGTGCTGAGACTGTGGTAGGGAAGGTGGGATTTAGGGAGGGGTGAGGTTCTTTATTCACCACCTCCAAGGTGTGTCTAGGCTGCCAGGACGCGGGCATTTTTCTGAAAAAGGCAGGCGGGTGTGGGCTACCAGAGGAGACAGAAAAGGCTTCAAACTGCCCTGCACCTGAAGGCAAAAGAAGTGGGAACCAAGATCTTGGGCCTTCATTTTATTTTTAATTCTAAAACGATTGCGAGTAGCTGCCATCTCAACCTTGGAATTGAGAAGACTGGACAATAGGGGTGGTCGTGGGGGCAAATGTATTTCCTCTGAAAAAGGAACCTGGGGACGAGAGGTGCTTTGGGGGTTCTAGAAGCGGCTCCCAAGTCTCACCCCTCCTGCTGTGTCTGCAGGACGGCCCAGGGCCAGCCTAAGTCCTCTGGGCTCTGCAGACCCCGGTCAGTTCAGGCCTGCCCCTCCCGTTCCCGTCTGGGGTGAAGTGGGGGGCTGCCCAGACACCCCACTGGGAAGGATGTTCCCTTACCAGGGGAAAAAAAGGCAGGGGTAAGGAGCGCATCCCTTCTCAGTCCCTTCACCCCGCCCGCCCTCACTGCCCCAAGGTCACAAACCTTTGCAAAGCTTCGGTTTTCCCCAGAACCAGCCTTAATAACCCATTTATTAAGGAAAATATTTAAAATTCGGCATGGCGAAGGGAGGCAGCCCACTCAGCGCCAGAACCCGTCCTCGCCTCCTCTGGCGTCGCGCTCACCCTTCCCGCGCCCGGCGGAGCGCGGGCCCGGGGCGCGGGCGGGGTGGGGGCGGGGTGGGGTGGGGGCGGGGTGGGGTGCGGCGGGAGTCGGGGGCCGCTCCCTCTCGCAGAGAATTGGGTAAACATGGCGACCGCGGCGCCCATTTGCACACGCTACACAAATGCATCGCATTCCCGGTTGTTTGCAGAAAATTTACAGCTGAGTAATAAAAGTTTACGATCGACTCACAAGTTGGATTGGCCACAAGAAGTCATGTGGATTCCATCCATGAACGTGAACTTTTTATTGTGGTTTGTCCGTTCGGAGCGCTCCTCAGAACAGTCCTCCCCGTAAGAGCCTAACCATTGCCAGGGAAACCTGCGCCGGGCGCTCCCTTCATTAGCAGTATTTTTTTATTAATCTGATTAATAATTATTTTCTCCCCCCCCCCATTTAATTTTTTCCCTCCCAGGTGGAGTCGCCGGCAACTGGGGGCACCTGGGGACGGGGGGAGGAGGAGGGGGAGAGGCGGGCGCGGAGGGCACCCCTCTCCCCGCCGGGCCGGCCCCCCAGGGGAGGAGGACTGCGGCGCAGGAGTTGAGGCAGGAGCTGCAGATGCCTCCCCGCCCCTCTCCCCGGCGCTCCCGCCTGCCCCCTTCTTGCAACTCTCCTGAATTTTATTTGGCTTTTTGGTGATGAGGATTATGGTTTTTTTTAATTTATATAAAGTATCTATGAGTGTGTGGAGCTGAAACAGGCTCGGCAGCGGCACAGAATGAGGAAAGACGAGAAGGAGAGAGAGAGGGAGAGAGGGAGAGAGAGGGAGAGGGAGTGACAGCAGCGCCCGGTAAGTGTTTCCTTATTGGCTCAAATATGTAACTAATGGTCCGTGGCGGGTGGCGGCTTCAAGATAAGGGCTGCAGCGGCGGGTCCCGCGTAGAGGGGAGCGGGGGTGCGCGGGGGTGGGCGCGTCGCCATCGTGGGGAGGAAATGCGGAGGGGGAGGAATGGAGTTAAATTGGAATATTAGGCGTGTATGTGTGTGTGGAGGGTTGTCCTGATGTCACTGTGTGCCGAGGCTGGGGGTGAGGGGTGCGGGCAGGAGGCTGCGCCCGCGGGGCTCAAGGCCGGGTCTAGGGCGCCGCCCGCCGCCCGCCGGCGCTCACCGCGTCCTTACCTGCTGTTTAGATTGGCAGCCTCTGGGCTCCCGGGACCCGGACTGAGGGGCCCAGAAGCGCGACCTCCAGGGCGGAGGAGAGAACCTGTGGGCCGCAGCCGCCGCCCCCCAGCCCCCAAACAAACTTTCCCGCGCCCCTCCCCGCCGCGCGCCCCCTCCTCCCGGAGCGCGTGGCCGCCCGGGCTCGCACATGCGCAGTGCGGGCCGGGGCCGGGCGCGGAGCAGGAAGAGCGCGCCGCCGGGCGGGCGGCGGGGCCTGTTAATTGGCAATTACGGGGGGAAGGCTGGTGGCTGGTGAGCGTCAGCGGAGGGGAGAGCGTCTGCGCACCCCCGGCTCCCGCTCCCATTCGAGCAGCTGGAAAGATGGGAGGTGCCCGGCACTGCGGGCGGATGGGTGGGGGTGGGGGACTCGTGCTCCTCTAGCGCTGGGAGCCAAGGGGCCTGTGTGCCTTCTCTCCCCCGGAGGGCGTCCCCCACCCCCACCAGCGGCCGCCCCACCCGGGATCCATACTGGACAGCTTACCCCGCCTCGGCCCGGCTGCTCTGGGCGGACGTGGGCATTGGGGAGGCCCCAGCCTGGGTGGACAGCCCAGGCCTCGCCGGCTGGCGGGCCTCCGGGGTGAGTGGAGGCTGCGAGGCTCCAGGCGTGGCCGGCTCCCGGGGTAGGGACGTCAGCCTCGGGCGGCCCGGAGGGTTTGGGGCGCCCGGGCTCTTCCTAATAATTGGTGCTAATGGCGTGTTGTATAGTCCTAACCCGACACATATGGTTTCATAACACAGTGGCTTAATTTCTTCCAAATGTACGTGGCCCTGAATGTGTTGCAATTTGATATACGACCCGCCCTGCTCCCTGGCCCGGGTCCGAGGCGACCCCTGTACGTGTGAGCTTCTGTTTATAAAGGGCGACGCGCACGCACACAGCCGGGCGGGCGGGCACACCCCGGAGCTGGGAGAGGGGGCGCGCGCTCCTCCAGAGGCCTGGAGTCCGGGGACCAGACTCACCTTCAGTCCGAGTCAGGAGCGCCCCCCTCCCGCCCCCAGAGGCCCGACAGGCCTCCACCAGCCCGAGTGGGGGAGGGGATCGCTCCTGGATTTCCTGTTTAAACCCTGACCCGTCGCCTGGGGGAAGAAGGGGAGGGGGGGGGAGAGAACCTGTTTTTATCAAATTCTTAAAAATATAGTTCGACTGCATTCAAATCAAACCCCTTGGGCTCGAGTTGACGGTGACTCTTCCCTCCCCTCCCCCCACAATCCCCTTCCCTTTCTCTCCTGCCCCCCCCCAAAATTCCCCTTTCGCAGACGACATAAAGGCCTCTGAGGTATTCTCCCGGGGGAAGAAATGGCATTTTCTCTCCCCAGTCCCTCCACCCCCCCAATAGGACTGTGTGTCGGCAGAGGCGCCTGCCGAGGGGCTAATTTCGCGTTCCTTGTTTACGATCGAGGAGAGCGCTGGGCTCTCCCCAAATGGGCCCAGCCCGCCGCCTGCTCCGGCTGCCGCGCGCTCTCCCGCCGCTCCGCGCGGCCCGGGGCTGCCTCCGGGAGCCAGGCCGCGGCCACCGAGATCCCGAGTCTGTGAGACCTGAAAAGGGCAAGGGGAGGCCCGTGGGCCCGTGGAGGGGCCCCGGAGGCCTGAAAATGGGAGCTTTTCTCCTGTCGTAATGTGGGAACCCGCCGACCGGTGAGGCTTCTATTTCTCTCTTTCGCCTGCGTTTTATCTGCCCCCACCCCTGCAGATCGCCATACTCTGGGGGGCGGGGGATGAAGGAGTGGGGGGGACACATGTCTCCTTTGTCCCTGGAGAAAGGGTTCCTGAAGAAGGCCACTGGGGCCAGGGGGATATTAGAGGGTCCCTTCCCTTTGGAGGGGTGGGCCTGGCTAGGCGGGGTATTTCTCTAGACTACAGGAGGGATCTAACAGAATGTGCTGTTGGTGAGATTTCAGGGTGTTAGGGTTCCGGTTGACTGGTTAATAGCACCATCCTGAGGTGTCCTTGTATAATATTTGTATCAATTGATTTTCTGTCTCTTCCTGACGAGGGTCCTATAGGCATCCAAGCCCTTCATCCCTAGACTCGGGATGAGACAGAAGAATGCAGAGAAAGTATAGCCGTAGTGACTGGCCTTGGTTTTCCAGTTTTCTAGTCTGGCCAGGGGGTAACACTGGCCCCAAACGCCAGCCCCTTCCTTCCCTCCTTACTTTCGCTTTTCATTCCTTTCTTTCTCCCCCTCTCTGGCGCTGAAACAGAAGCACAAGAGGGGCTGCCAGTGGCATCTCGCAACCACCTTGCCGATCCCCTGTAGATATATATATGGTCCTCAGTGCAGGAGAGTCCTGCGGTGATTATCTAATAATGGTCTGGGCTGCTGAGAATAGAATCTGGCTCAGGGACTCTCTACACCAAGGGCTGGGGCTGGCCAGAGGCGCTTAACCTGTGTGTTAGCGCCTGGCAATGCTCGCACAAGCCCCCAGTATTTAGCTCTGAGCCCACTCTTTGGGCACTGCAGGCCTGCCCCTCACAGGCTTTGTCAGCCCTGGCATGGGCTGTATTTCACGCACCAGTTCCTAGCTAGGAAGAAATGGGCAGAGCAAAGGCTTTCTCTCCGTTGTTTGACAGTTGCGATTCCCCATGAAGAATGCGACCTTGTTTGGAGAGGGCGGCCTTGTTGGGTTGGCTGTTGTGTTCTAAAACCAGGCTTGGTCGCTTTATACACATTTATACAGGCTCAATGTACAGACTCAAGACTTTTGAATGAATATATACAGACTCATATTTCCTCATTGGTTAATTGCATGTTACCATGCCTTTATTCGCTCAAACACCGTTTTCTGTGCATGCAAAATTTCATTAGCCCTCACTAGGTGGGCATGGGCTCAAGGAGCCACTGGGTGCACCAAGAAGGCTCTCTGTGCGTGCTCTGTCGAAATGTGTACAATGTGTACAGTGTGTACGTGCTGCGGGTTCCAGTGAACAGATCCTACAAAGGCTTTCTCAGACCTTCATACCTTTGCTGTCCCAGCAGCTGGGCTGGGGAAATACTGATCTCTTCTGCTTTCTCTCCACACCCCCCCCCAACTTCCCCAACTCAGAGACTGATTTACCAGGGGAACCCAGCTGTGTCGAGAGTGAGTTTTGTGGGAAAATCTTCTGTGGGGTATGTGGACCATTGCTTGGAGCAGTGGGCTGGGCCCTCATGCTGAAGGCCTTGCTGGGGCGGTGAAGTCGGCACGGTGGTCTCTGGGTGGTGGCCTGGGGCACCTGTGGGCGAGGGTACTTGGAGAGGCCTGCAGAATGGGTAAGAGTGCGGTCAACCTCTATCCTCTAGCCTTGCTCACTCTGTCCGTTCCGGGTCCCAAGATTTGCCTGCATCTGTTGTCTGTGGGACAGATTAGGGGTTCTCTAAGTTCCCAAAATACCCAGGTCTGGTTACTAATGGGACTTTGTTTTAATCCACTCTGCTGTGTAAGCTAAGAGAAGGCTGATGGGGCAATGCCAGAGGGTCTGGGCCCCCTGTGGGCCTGGAGCATTGAGTGTGGGCCAGGGCAGGCAATTAACCAGCCTCCTTTCCCCTAGCCTTTCTCCCCTTACCGGGCCACAAAAAGACAGAGCAAGGGGGAAATAGAAATGTCCTTAAAAAAACAACAACAACTCATAAAAGAAAGTAAGGACAGGAGATGGGCTGGCGGCATTTTCCTCTCCTCCTAGGCGGTCAGGTTTCTACCAAGACTCTCCTGTCCAAACATGCTTTGGGTGCCCAGGCATGCAGCTTTCTTCCACCTTCTCTCCATTGGCACCAAGAGCAGCCTTGGGTTTTCAGGCCTTGGGCACTCCTGGGTGCCAGTGTGTCATTACCCCCAAATTGTGCCCCTCTCCTGGCCCACGGCCTCTGCCACGGCAGCGGCGATGCCGCTGCCCCTGTTTATTGTGTCTGTGAGGAATTGTTTACTTGTTTTGTCTGCTGCCACCCTGCGTCTGAAACCCGCCAAACCAGCAAACTCACCCAGGAGAACAAAGTGCAGTGCTATCCTGACTCCCTTTGCTTTCCAGCACCCCGCTCCAGCCCTTACAAGCTCTTACCTCCTCCCTCACTCTTTCTGAAGGGAGGAAGCAGAAATTGTTCTAAAATAGGGCAGCTGTTTATAGGGTTGGGGGAATTATGAGGACACCATAAACCTTCAGTGTCCTGGTGGTAGAGAGACTTTGAGCAGCCCTCCCCTTGCCTCCAGCTTTTTCTTCCTTCCCCCTGGCAACTGCCTGGTTAAGGGGGCCACAGTCATTGAGAAAGTTGAGCCCCCCTCATCCCTCTCCTTTCTGCAGGAGTTTTCCCTGGGACACAGGTTGTTGAGTTTTAAATCAGGGTAATGTTGGCAGATTCGTAAAGCTAGATAAAGCATGTCGCTCACCCTCCCTTCCCCTCAGCCCCCCAAAATAGCAGTGAATTTAAGCAAATCCTACAAAATTAAATTGCCCCTTCGCTAAAGATCCTATAAATTTCCAATCTCGCCAGGTGTAGAGTCAGAGAGGCGGCTTGGTTTGCCTCTAATTTTGCTCCTGGCTATCAAACCTAAAAGAGTATCATTGAAGTAAGTAATATTCTCCTTTCTGAAATTAATTCCCCCCTCCCCATCCTCTCTCCCTCTTTTCACCAGCACAGATTAAATGGTTCTTTCAAATCTGCAAACAATAAAGGATAAAATTATTTATAGGGAAATGAGGACTATGTTTCATTGTTGGCTTATTGTTCCAGAACATAATAACATTTTATTTTCAAGTCGAGAACTTACACAAGGGGAAGAAGGGGGAAAGGAAAACCAAGTGAGGGGAGGCAGGACACCCACACACAAAGCTCCGTTGTATATAACTTTTATGACATTTACAATTTCCTCATGACAACTCACTGTGACGTCATAAATGCCATGTTCTTGAATTTTATAATTCTCATAAACCTCCAAAATTGGTCTAAGCAGTATTTGCTCAGTGTAGAGGGGTCGAAGAGAAGCCAGGAGGTCAGGAATCCTTTGGCCTCATTTTGGGGGCCCAAAATATTCTGAATATTTTGGATTTTCATTTTTCCTCCTGGACCAAGCAAACCACTTGCTTTACCTCCCTGAAATGCCCTCAGGATCAGAGCTCCATTCCCATTCTTGAAGGCTCTCTTTATGCCCTCTTCTCAGCTCATATCAGCTGCTTGGGATAGAGCTGGAATGCTTGGGGGCCAGGCCACAAAAGCCAGAAATGATTTCTTCCAGAGGGAACCCACAGGGGCCTCAATACTGAGTATGATGAGACAGATATACTTGGGACCTATTTTATTTTTTAACCTTCAGTCAGAGAAGTGAATTGAGCAGCCAAACAAACACTGATGTGGGAGTTGATGCTTGCTGATGGTAGCAGCATTAAGTGGAGTGGTAGTAATGAAAGGTCAGGCAGAAATCTGGAAAGAGAGAGGGAGGAGAGAAAATATGATGTGAGTTAGCAGAGCCCCTCCATGTACCTTTCTTTTCTGTTTAATGAGAAATAAAACAAAAGCAGCGTGGGTAGCCTCTAAACCTCTTAACTCGAAAGAGGAGTCACCAGCCCAGGCCTCTGAGGTGTTTGAGGCAGTTCTCAGGCACTTGATATGCCCCATCTGGCCTCTTCCTTCTCCCCCCTCCCTGTGGACCCCCAATTTTATTCAGCTGGCCAGCTGGGGCCATGTCCCTTTATAATATCAGCACCCCCTGATGGAATCCATTTCCGGGTTGGGTGTGTCAAATTTCACTTTTCTCCAAGTGTCTCCCTGCCTGAACTTTGAAAGGAGAAGGAGCATATTTGGGAATGCAATGCGTATATGGGGAGGTATGTACTCAGACAACTTCTCCCACATATCTGTGAGAAACTGGGGGCTCCTAGAGTGAGCTGTTCTTTGATGTTTCCAAGCAGACCCAGTTCCCTGCGTTCAGGTTCTTTGGTGGTGGACTGAGAGATTCTGCAATCCTTTTATTCTGGATTCTATGGAGATCAAAGGGGTTCATGCACAAAACACTGGGCATTTGGAGTAGGATTTAAATTTTTTTTTTAATACAAAAGCTAATCATAGGCCAGTCGGGACCAAGTGAATAGTCAGTCGCTTTAGAACAGCAAAGTCTTAACCAAACAGTGCGATTGTGAAGTGAGCTGAACAAGTGCTGAAACTCAGCTTTCTCTGCAAGAGGGATTTCAGCCCTTGCCCAGTGGCACAAAAGGGGCCGGTGGGGCAACAGTTCCTTCCAGCTCTGGAAATGAAGAATTGGCGGGGTGGGTCAGGCAGCTGCGGTGGCTTCCAGGCAGCCAAACGCCAGCCCAGCCGAGGCCGAGCACTGAGTACTGCGGCTCCAGTGTCGGGTCCCTGAGCAGCCTTTGGAGGCGCCGAGCTGTAGCTGGTGGCGCAGGCAGCCAGGAAAGGAGTGTGTGTCTCTGTATTCGAGACTGGCTGGATCACAGACATCCACACGCAGACTTGGGGGATCTAGGGGGAGAGAGAAAACGGGCAGAACACAAACTAGCAGGACCTTCGGAAAAGATTGTTCCCAAGTATAAATTCCAGATCTCATCCCCCTCACTTCAGATACCCTTCCCTAAGAAATTAATATATTTCCCAGAGAAGAATGGAAAGCAAAGGCAAGCAAGGTGAGGTCTGACTGCGAATCCCTTCTGGGTCAGAGCCCAGTTCCACCCACCCGCTTCCCCCTTCAGAGGCTCACAGGCCCCCAGGCCCTGGCCTGGAGCAGGGTGAGGCTTCGGGTAGGAGTGCTTGACTCGCCTTGGGAAACCCTCAAGTACCCAGCTTCCAATTAGACCCTTAGCCTTGGGGACTCCTGACCAGTGACTGCCCCCCACTCAGGCTCAGGGCATGCCTGCTGTAAGTTTCTCTCCTATAATTAGTGCTTGTGAAAAGCATGTGTTTTGGATTGGGGAGGGGGCTGGAGCAGCAAGCGGCAACTTTCCCCCTTTATTCCTGTTCTGTGTTTTTTGAATTCCGTTTTTGAATCCACTAATTACAGCTCCCAAAGCAAAAATCTGCTCTTGCTGCCAAACCCCCTCGGAATGCCTGATTTCCGAGGCCGAAAGGGCAGAGCAACTCCGAGACCTGCGGGCCTGATGGGGGGGTGTTCTCTGATTCTCCAGGCTTGTTTTATGGAAACAAAGAACAAGTTATCCCTCCCCTTCCTAGGACTTGTGCATATTTACAGAGCTCAACTGCACTTTTAATAAAACATCTGTTCTTGCTTCTGTTGATGAGTTTCCATAATTGTTTGCAGACAAATTTAACAGGAAAATATAAATATATTTAGAAAAACTCAAGTCCCAGCTTTCTCCCCATAGACAGTCGTTCTTTTGCCAAAAAAAAAAAAAGAAAGAAAAGAAAGGAAAAAAGTAACATAAAATGAGAAGAGGAAAATGTAATTCAATGGAGGGAAGATCGGGCTCATCTGACCTGCTCTCCCCCCTTGGAGCGAATCCTTCCAGCAAATTTCAGTTGCATAATTAAAGATCTAACTGAAAAAAAGGAAGCTTCTTTCCTCAGGAACGGAAGGTGAGGGAGGGGGGAGAATGTGGTGGAAATTAATTTTGCTGAAAGTCTTTAAGCTTTGGGAAAAAAATTATTTGTGTTTCTGCTTCCCCTTCTCTCCCCCTCCCAACATTTCTGCCCCCCCCCCATCCCAGCAGCTGGTTTCTGTTCATTATAAATCCGAGAGACCTTTCAGTCTCTGCCCTCTGTTTAGGGACGTAATAAAACACTTAACTTTCCGGGGCTGAGATTTTCCTCAGGTCGCCCCCCCCCCTTTCCACTGCCTTTAGGCCCAAAGGAGACTCTTCCCAACTTTGGGGCCCCTTTCCCCTCTACACTTGGTTTAGGAGGGACTCAAGGAAACTCAGGCATCCTTGCTGAAGAGCTGCAGTATGTGTTCCCCCAGAAGCCCTTTCTTTCTTCCAAGGACCTTCCTTCCCCCACCCACCCATAAAAGAGATTTAAAAATACATAGAAAATCAACACTCATTGAAAGCAAAACTTCATTAAGATGTCCTATCTTCCATCATTCAATTTGTTGTACATTGCAACAATTTAATATCATGCAGGAAATATCACTGACATGATTTATCCCTCTAGCAATCTCTTTCTGAAACGGAGGGGGTGGAATTTACTCTTTCTTTGGCCTGTTTTAAGTGTTACACCACTACCCTTAGGGCAGAAATAAGTCTGGGAACTCTGAGAGCGGCTACTTGTGTCCAGGGGTGCACTGACTTGTTCCTTAGCTCAGCCCCCTAGGTCTCCCCGCCCCTATTTCTCCCTCTCTCTCCCTTTTGCCCTCCAGGGGGCCTGGAGCCCCAGCCAGCTGTTGGAAACCTCTGTTCAGGCATGCCATGAATTGGAGGACAACTGGATTCTAGAGGGGATAGCAATTCACGCTAGTGTCTGTGTTTGTGAACCTGCCACGTCACCCCAAAAAGAGACGATTCATCTAAAAATTTCTTCTTAATTTAAGAACCCTCCTCTACCCTTTCACCTTCATCTCCTTGGGGAGAGGAAAGTATGGTCCAAGAGGAAGAACCATTGTAATTACAGGGGTCTTTCCCCTACCCTTCTAAATAACAGCAAATTTCCTTCTCTGAAGGACTGAGCCTGTATTTTTAAAAGCCAACACAAATTATTTGGCAGGAAGACTCTTCAACCCGGTAAGGAGCTTCATGTATTAACTAACATGTTGTCTCCAGCAGCTCCTATACTCTGTCTGCTTTTGGGTTCAAAAACTTTATTTCCCCACCCCCCTAGTGACACTCCAGGGAAACCTTAACGTTACAGAAGATGAATAAACGAGTTTTTTTCCCAGCATAGTCCCATTTATGGCTTTATTGCTACCCATTGATTACTCCGCTTTGTTACACAGAAGGAAAAGATCATAAAATCTGGCGACATCCGGGTCCTTGTTATAGCCAGTCCTCCCCCCACGAAAAAATGATGAGGAGAAAATATGAGCTTCCACTGCTCTCTTTACTTGCCCCACCACCCCTTCTTTGTCAACTCAGAGTCTTGTAGCCTATGTCAAGATGGCAAATTAAGTTTGGATTAATCAGGAGTAAAACCCCATCTGCACACCTTCCGCTGCTTCCGTTCGCCCACTGCGGCTCCCTCAGAAACCTCGGACTCAGCTGCCTTCTCCTAACCTTCTCTTCCTCTTTCTCAGCCTCAAGGTGGAAAGAAATGGGGGGAAGGGGCTGCTGAGAGGCTGGACCCCACCAGGTATGGCTGACTCTCCTGTGAGAGCTCCCCAGGAGCACTTTGCTGGAATCTCCAAGCCCAGAGCTCAGGTCCAAGGGTGCCTCCCTTCGCAGGGTAGAGAGCCCAGAGGGGCAGGGGGCTTCTGACATGTGCAAGGGCTTGAGCTTGCAAGATGCTAAATGTCCATCAGAGCTCCACCAGCCTTCTCTTTCTGGCTGGATCTTATGTGAATTACCCCACCGGCCCTCAATGGCTCCAGATCATAAATTCTCACCAACATAAACAGGAGTTGATGTGTCTAGAAAGACTCTGAGTTCTTTCTCCTTCCTTTCTCTTTCTTGTTCACCTTTTGCTTCTTTCCCTCCCTTTCCTATAGTATTTTTATACATTCTCCCTTTTAGGCAAAAATGCTGCCAGAGCTTCCACCAAAAGAGGGTGCTCAGGAAGAGGCAGGGGGAGCTGGGGAAGAGGAAAGCAGTTGCCTGTCCCCTCTGCCCACCTCAGATCTGCCATTCACCCCTTACCCCTTGAGACCTACTTGCTCCCCTCATGCCCCCTACATCCCATACTCTCAGCCACACCCTCCTTCCTCTGAGTATCATGTTTATGAATTTCTTCTTACTCTTGATTTAAAAAATTATTGGGGGGACAAAACGCTGGTTTGGAATCACAGTGACGAGGAGGAATCACTTCGTGGGATAGCAAACCAGGATTTCCTATAGGGTTTCTGGGGATCCCCCTCCTGAGCTGGGAGGGAGCTCCTCCCATGGAGAAATCAAGATGTAATTTTAGAAGAGAGCAGATAGAAAAGATGAAATCGGATTGAAAATACAGAAATTCCCCAGCCCTGCCTCTGGCCCCTGCACAGCAAAGTTAGCTGGGGCTGAGCGAGTGCAGCCCTCCTTCCCAGGGCCCCAAGGCCCTGCTCACGGACATTCACCCTTCCTTCACCTCCAGATCAGCTCCCTTCCGTGTATATATTTTGTAAAAATCCAAGTCTTACTTTCAAAGCACACACTTAGTCTCAACTAGGGAATCAACAGAAGCAGAAGCGATTTTTTTCCCCCTTCTTGACATCTGGCTTGTGATTGGCTGGAAGGGGGTCAGCTGACTTTGTCATTTTGTCTGTCCTGGATTGGAGCCGTCCCTATAACCATCTAGTTCCGAGTACAAACTGGAGACAGAAATAAATATTAAAGAAATCATAGCCCGACCAGGTAAAGGCAAAGGGATGAATTCCTACTTCACTAACCCTTCCTTATCCTGCCACCTCGCCGGGGGCCAGGACGTCCTCCCCAACGTCGCCCTCAATTCCACCGCCTATGATCCAGTGAGGCATTTCTCGACCTATGGAGCGGCCGTTGCCCAGAACCGGATCTACTCGACTCCCTTTTATTCGCCACAGGAGAATGTCGTGTTCAGCTCCAGCCGGGGGCCGTATGACTATGGATCTAATTCCTTTTACCAGGAGAAAGACATGCTCTCAAACTGCAGACAAAACACCTTAGGACATAACACACAGACCTCAATCGCTCAGGATTTTAGTTCTGAGCAGGGCAGGACTGCGCCCCAGGACCAGAAAGCCAGTATCCAGATTTACCCCTGGATGCAGCGAATGAACTCGCACAGTGGTGAGTTTTACAGCTCCGAGATATAAATTAAATAAACTGAACTGG